>VZRF01014699.1:643280-686093 GCA_013396875.1 Vireo altiloquus
GATCGCGGCGGTGTGTGCGCGGCGCGGAGCGGAGCGGGGCGGCTCTGCCGGGCCGGGGGGCACCCGGGAGCTTCCCGCAGGAGCCTCTGTGTGTGTGTAGATAACGATTAGGTAAACACAGAAACTAAGGGGGTGGGGGATTAAAAAAGGGTGAGAATGACGGGGACGCAGGCAGGCTCAGCCGCGGATCTGTTCGCTGGCTGAAACTTCTTGAGAGTTGCATCCGGGCGGCGAGAGGCAGCGGGCAGGTCCGCAGTGGCGGCTGTCCCTGCCGCTGCCCTGTGCGGGGGAGAAAACTTCGCCCTCTGCCCGCGGGCAAAGGGCGTGGAAGAGGCGGCAGAGGAGGAGGAGGGCGAGGAGGGCAGTGCTGCTCCCCTCCGCACCCCTCGGCGGCCCCGGACCGGGCGGGTCGCCCCTTGCAGGCGCCACCGGGCGCTGCGCCGCAGCACGGATCGAGCAGAGGCACCGGCTGCGGGGAGAGGCACCCACTCGCATCCACACACACCCGCACGGCAGCCCCGGCAGCCTGTTACTTGCCTCTTCCGTCTGCTCAAACATGTCTACAACAGGTTACATCGCAATCCGCCTACGAAGGTGTTGGGAACGGTTTTTGGTTGTAATTCTGTTTCCCTACTTTTCCCTACAACCTTATCAGCATTGCCTCTTTAAGGCTGAATGAATAAAAATACGTTTGGGGCTGAAAATCACTTAGCAATCAGAGAGCACCGCAAAAAGAGAGAAATCATACGTGGAATCATGAGCCGGGGCTGCTTAAATCGGACTGCTTGAGCCCTCAAGAAAGGTTTATGCTTTGCCACTGGCACTTTGCTGTTAGGTCCTGCTATTTGTAGAGTGAATTAGATGCTCCTTGGTTCGCTCGCTTCCTCTTTAAAGTTGGAAGCAGTAGATTTATCTTCTTTGAGGTGAAATAACGCCACAGTTATTCACTGTGCAATATTTAGCACTTTACATGAGGAATGATAAATGCAGAAGATCTCAGGACAGCGAGGCTGTGGTTCACAAAGATACAGGGAAGGTTGTTCCATGTTGCACCTTAATCCCTCAGGCTTACTGATTCTCTGGTCTGTCAGTGCTTTTTTCTGTAATTTATGTTCAGATTGCTGATCAGTTATATGAAATCTCTCCTGTGAGCCACAGATCCTTTGAATATGCAGTCATGCTTTCGCTTTGCTCACTGTTACACCAACTGCTTTGAGACAGAATGGTAGGATATCCTCTCTTCCATTAAAAAAGAAATTCCAGTAAATTTCAGACTTCTAATAACTTTGGGTAAACACTTGTTGCTTTCAGCTCATAGAGAAGTTTTATTGTTTCATGTATTTTCTGAACGTACAGTGCAAAGTCGACATGCAATTCTTAAGTAAGCCCAACATTTGCAAGTTTCTGTTGACATGTGTCAGTACAGAAAGACGCAGGGTAATCAAATATTTAATAGTAATTCAGTGGAAAATTACTCCACAGTTTCCTGCTAAGGTTCATAAGTAAGTCTACTTTTATGATTAACTACATGATTTATGGAGTTATGAGTTCTTTTTTTCTGAGCTTCCTGTTGAAGTAGTTTGGTTTTTTGTGGTTTTTCTGCCTTTTTGCTAGCTAGTGTATCAACGTTTGAGCAGTTCTGTTTGTAGTGGTTCAAGTAAGTTGTTGGAAGACTAGGATTGCTTTAAAGTGTGTTTCTGGGTGTGATGTTCTTGTACAGTGCTGCAAGGTGGGGTAATAGCTGTTCATGCAGCATGGGTTCTTATTAGTGTTAAAGCTCCTTATTTGCTACCTGGTGCGATGTTGGAAGTGTAGTTAAAGTAATCAATGTACAGGTTTGAGATGCTTTTTTCTTTTTTTTTGTCTTCGTTCCTCATTGTGACTTAGTTAAGGAAGCAATTTGTTAATGTTACAGAAGTGTAGTTTGATAAAGGCCTCATGTTTTAAGGAGTTCAAAGAACTTTAATTACAGTTACATTTCTGAACAAACGTGTTTTCAAAAGATTTTGCACCAATGTCTTGATAATATGGGGGTTAATAATAATACACACTGTGGTTTATGTGTTTTGATTTAACAGTAGTCATGCTTTTTGTTGTCGTTTGTTTAAAAGCTATTTTCTAGCTACGACTGTGGAAATGGATAAAGTAAAGGCTGTATATGTACTGAGGCAAAGTGTGTATGTACTGATGTAGAGAGCTGAAGAGTCTGTTTAAATTATAGAGGCTATGGACATAGAGCTGTCTCTCTGTTGAATGGAACTGCAATGCAAGAGACTTGTTAGATAACTTCTGTAACACTATTTATGCTGTCACTCACTTTTGCACTGAGAAGGTAGAAGTTACAGATCTAAAAAGTTGTCAGTTTTTGCTCTGTAAGGCAAGGTTTTCCTGCAGTATTTTGTTGCACGTGAAAAACGTTTAAGTTGGCAGTAATGTGAACACAGTTGTTCACTGTACTTTTACAACAATGCTAAATTGTTCTCTGTAATTGTATAGAACTTATTTGTAATCAGTCTTCTGTGTCTGACGTCTTGTCTGATCACCAAATTCAGGTGAAGGTGCCGTGACCTTCACTGGAGTACAGCATATAAAGTTGTTTTCTGACATAGTTTAGCAAAGTAAGTCCTTAATAAAGGAACTTTGCCTGGGAATGAGGGGACAGAGGAAGAAAATTTGAAGTATACTTAATATGCTGCTGTGGGCTTAATTCTGTGCATCAGTCACATGCAGGGCGGGTAGCAGGAGCTTGCAGTGTGTGCTGGGCTGTCCTTGCAAAGGGCTCCTCTCTGAGAACTGCTGTGGAGTATCCTGTGTGTTAGAAAGAGTTCACTGTGAGACTCAGGTTGCCGTGATCCAGCATTCATGAGTGTTAGTGGAGCTCCTGAGGACTTTGCAGGAAATATTTTGCTGTAGGAAAATCTGTCATTTGAAAGTCAACACACAAGAGAAAAATCATAGAACACATCTTTTGGCAGTACTTGTTTAACTCCAGTCATGCCTTCGGTAGATTACATCACCTTAGAGGAAGCCATCAAAATGAAACTTCAGAGTTAAAGTTGGATTATGCCCTTGCCTCAGAGTTTTCTGAATGAAAGTGAATGTCTGTGTTTAAAGTAGTGGATGTGTCTGATTTGTGCTTTTCCACTTCCAAGGTGAAGGGTGTGGGGGTTTTGTGTGTTGTAGTTTTACTTGGGGTTTGCTTTTTGTTTTGTTCAGGGGTTTTACTACTTGCGGAATAATAATTTATTTAGATAAAGACTAGAAGTGTTCTGGTAAAGCATCCAACAAGTAAAGATGTTGAATTCTAAATGCTGCATAAGAAGTATGTGAACTTTGTGCTCCTTCACAGATGATGAACGAGGTGAAATTCTGGCAGCACAGTCACCATAGTCAAAGCAACTGAAATGAAAGCAGAAGCAAACCCTTCATATTGAAGGTCAGGAGTCACTTGAAATAGTGCTTTGATGAATAGGCTTTAAACTGGCATAATACAGAGGCGTTGACTGAAGCAAGCAAGCGTACATAACACAGTTGCTTGTAGCTTCTAGGTGGTAATAATAACAATGCTAATAATAATAATGTTAATAATAATAATACCTCAGTAGTCACCTCATGCAGTTGAGCTATTAGTCCATGTCAGATGCTCCCAAGATACTCTTTCTGAATGTTTTGCTTTCGTACTCTAAAGGGCGGTAGTAGATTGACAGAATAGGGAAAATCCTCCTGACTGAGTCTGTATCCAAGTACTTGCTCATTAATACCTTCTTTTACTGTTTCTTTTCTGCTGTCACTGAGAGCTGTGTGAAGAAAGTGCCTGTAGACCAGGACGTACATGAGGATTCACAGACACCTTGTGTGGTTGCCTCAGCAATGTTAAAAAAGGGATAGACTTATTAGAATAAATACTGTAGTCAGTGCAAATTTGTGAAATCTGTATTGGACCATTAGACATTAATGTGCTCCTGATCTCCATGATGGCAGTGAAGACAGACATGGAATTTCGTGTAAACTTTATACTTTGTTTTTGTTTTGGCACCATTGTGGCTGTATCCTCCACATTGTGTGTGACACCCTCTCACCTCTGCAGTTTCAGTAACTGCAGCATCAAGAGTCTCTCAGGTCACCTCTCCTCATGGCCTCCCTTATTTTTCAGTTGTAGGTGCATGGTGAATGCTAATAAATTGGCATGTGAATGTTGGTGGGAGGAAGTGCAACTTTCCTAAGACCTGTCTTTGTTGTCACTTCTGTACATATTTACTGGTTTGTATGTGACTGATGACATTAAAGGGAATACAACTTATGTGTGCACATCTAAAACCTAAAGGTGATGTTTGTAAGATCAGGGCCTTTGAGAAGAAATAGTGTGTTTTTAATACTTTTAAATAATTCAGTGTTGAATGAGAATTTTAAATCTCAGCATCTGGAGTTTCCCAGTGTGACTTTATGCTAGAATATCTTGGAAAGAGTTACTTCAAAATAGAAAAGGCTGTGCTTTAATAATTAATCTAATGATGAACTTCAGTGTATTGTCTCTAATAATATCTTTTTTTTTATGTTGGTCTGATTTATAATCAAAAAGCATACATAAAACTATAATCTTTTCTATACTTCAAAGTGCTGATGTGCTAAACTGTTCCAATGCTGTATTACTACTTGTTTCATCATATGCTGTTGTGAAATACTCCTGAGATTAGGTGGTGTTCAGGCACCAGAGGTCAAGCACTATGTTAAAAGCTCGGGCCATTCTTTTTTATATTACTGCAATAAAGAATATATTAATTTCATTTATATTACCACTTGGCTCTCATAAAAGGTCAGTTTCAGCTGAATGTACAATTACTTGCAAATGGCAAATCTTATAACAAGTGATCAACAATAAAAGCTTTTCTGGGTAATTTGTCTTTAAAACTACTACCTGCCATTTCTTTTGAATGACTTGAACATCTTGCAGTATCACTTGGAGATCTCTGTCTTATTCCCCACGATACATGTAAGAAAACTATGCATACTAATCTCCCTTTCTGCTTAGTAAAGTAAAAATGCATAATTATGTTAAAATTTCTCGTTGAAATAACAGGCTTGGTGCTTAAAACTCCATTATGGTATCAAAGTATCAGCACTCCCATTACTAGCAAAATGAAATTACTTTTCCAGTGAGCTATGACTGTATGCCCCCTTTTGTACCTGGTTAATGGGTGCTATCTCCCTGGGAGGGGAACCCTCATTCTGTGTTTTTCACTGTTCATGCTACCAGGCATAATTATTTTAGCAGCTTAAATATGTGTAAAAAAGAATTAACACTTCTCCAAAAATTCCTAAGAACAGCACATAAAGGTTGGTGTTTAAAGGCAGAATTGTTATTATGCTAAAGAAAGAGAATACATTACAAGATGCAAAAGGAATTTAAAATGTGTTGCAGATGGCAAGAAAACATATGCTGGTAAAATTGGTAGCACTTTATTCCTCTGTACGTAAAAAATGCCTAAAACCTACTGAAACCAAGATTTGCTTTCTTCAGTATTTACTGCTCTAGAGCTCCAGCACAGATCCAAAAAAATGAGGTTCCCTAATATGAACATTTCTAGCTCTTGCTATGGGAGGCTGTCACAAAGAGACCAGCTCTCTGACGAGCTACTTTCGGCTAACGTGACCTTTTCCTTCCAGCAAAGTGAAACAGCAGCACTTTATTCTGTTGAGCAGCTGTGGAACACAGAAGACACGCAGCATTTGGAGGCAGGTGCTGCCAAAGATGTGCTGGAGGAAGTTCCCTGTGACTGCACAGGTGACAGCAGTTTGGATCCTCGTGTGACACGCATCCAGCAGAGCCGGTCTCTGTGGGTGAAGTCGGGTTATGGATACTGCTGGGAGGGCTGCTGTCCCCTCCACCCACTGTGAAACCCGAATGTGCAGGGAGAGGCTCTGCAGCACAGCCCCAGCCCTGAGATGGGATGGAGACCTGCTGGCCGCCCGTTCTGGTCCTGGTTTTCAGGGCTGGGGACAGGAGCTGCTTTCGGTGCATCAGAAAGAAGCAGCCAGGGCTGATACTCCTAATGCAAACAGCAAATTGCTCTCCAGCTCGTCTGGCCTGTGAGGTCTGTCACCTTGTGCTTCTAATGGCCTTTTAACTGTGTCTCCAGCTGAGCAGCAGATGTAAAGGATACTGAACATCTCAAGCTTGTTTTTTTTTCCCTCCTGAAAGAAGCATTTCTACAGATGCTCGACAAACAGTGGAGCCTTGGACCTGCTCGCTGACCTGTTGGGTTTAAAATAACAGGGCAAATCTCCCAGAATAAGTAGGCACGTTGACTACTTTTAAGTGGTGCTGTGTAGTGGCATTCAGTAAGGTGTGCTTACAGAATAACACATAGCATCTCTGTGTGTGCGCGAGTGTGTGCATGCCGAGGTAAAGTTATGGCTTTTACCTGGAGTGGCTTCAAAGTCACATTTAAGAACTGAAAGAGAAGTTGCGTATTACCAGAACAGGCGCTTGCAAACCAGGTTGAAGCTTTGTTTTACGAGCCCCATCTGAAAAATACGTGCGAACACACATGAATCCAAACATATGCACAATAAAAAATTGCACAAGGCTCACTTCATATATGTCAGAAACATCAAAGACTAAGTCAAGCATGCTAATCCTACTGTTTGGGAAGTCCAGTTAGTTCAAGCTTGATGCTTGACTAAGCAGTCAGTCATATAACCTGCCCTGTAAGTCAAAAGCTAGACTTCTCTGTTGCCAGAAACAGTTTCTTTGGCAGTCTGTGCAGCTCTTGATGTGTCTGTAATGGTAGCAACATATTTGTCTGATGTTTTTAGCCATGTCCCTCTGGCTCGTGTGTTGAGTTTCTAACATGCTAAAGACTGCAGGAACACCTTTCTGGCTTTTATACGGGTTGGCCTTGGAGGGAAGTCAATGCATGGGGTGAGACTTTCGTACTTCTCGGTATCAGACTGGAGTATGGGATTGGGGGAGGATGTATGTGGATACTGCTGTGGCTGGAGAAGTGTGGCAGTATGAGGAAGTACTCCAGACCTGGCAAAATACAGTCTGTAAATGCCTCACTATGGTTCTGGTGTCAAATGTCTGTGGATGGCTTTTGAGTTTTGGTTGGTATCCCTTCTGACCTTGGAGTTTGGCTTTGAGAGCAGTAATTAATACAGGAAACTAAAATGTCTTTCTTAAACAGAATTTCTATTTTAAGGAGTGAGGCGTAGCAGTGGGGATATGTGCAGTTACCCTACCAAAGTATGACAGTGGTGACTGATGGTCGCACGGCCAAGGAGGCTCTTGTCAGATCCCGTGTACAATTCCTCTAAGTTCTTTTCAGTTCAGGATTGAGGTTTCCCACCTTCAAGAAATCTTTCTCTGAGATGGCTAACCTGAACTGGAAAACTGATCTGATAGCTAATCCATCAAAAAACAATCTTGAAGTTGGTCAAGATGATGTGGGAATGTGTGCCTGAAGTCACAATCTGATGGTGCTCACAATCCGATGGTGTTTTTCAGGTAGATGTCTTACAATTCTGTTGAAACTGCTAGAGAAAGGTTGTCCATCTTTTCTTGCGTGTCACTGAAGCACTGTGTGGCAGTAGTATAGTGTTCTTAGCAGTACAGTTGAGAAGAAACTGTTAGCAGCTGTGCATTCTTGGCTATTATCCCCACTTCTGTGCCTGGCTTTCTATCTCCATCACCAAAATTTTACAAGCCATTCCAGCAAAGTTGTCTGTTCTTCAGAACTGAAGGAGCTGAGCACTTGTCTGGGGCGAGGAAGTGTGCTGAGGGGGCTTTACTACCTTAGGAAGACTATTGTTTGTTACCATGTCAGTGTGTGATATTTAATGTGGTCAGTTTAGTGGGTGTCTGCTGATTTTATGGCATGTTGAATTTGGGGCTTAGGAGGCAAATGGATGAGGTTGTTAGACCTCATGTATATATGCTGCTATTTATCGCTGTTTTCATGTTTCAAATCTTTTCTGCACCTGAGGGTGCCCATTCCCAACTCTGCACCTTTGATGTTACAGTTGTGCTCACAGTAGCACTGAAATAGAGATTGTTAAAAGCAGTGGCAAAATGCTTCTTTGTGTGTTCTAAGTATCCAATTGTCAGCCATCAGACTTCAGATGTTGAACAATTTCTAAATGCCTTCCAGTTTCTAAGTACCCTTGTTTTTGAGTGAGTACTTGTCCTTAGGAAGCTTAAACAATGCCTTGACAAATCAAAGGCAAGGGCTGATGTTTCCAGTGGCTCAACCTGATCTGTTTCCTATCTTTGCTCTTAAACTGATGTAGTGTTTCACAGAGAAAGGAGCTGTAAATACAAACAGTGAAGTCATCTTCTTTAGTTACACAGACTTGATTCACAGCATAAACACAAAATATTTAGTTTTCTGATACTAGTTTTTGGCTTTACAACTTTAACATATTAAGTTAATACTGTGTAGAGCAATTTAAGCTTCTTGGGTGAGAATAGCTATATATCATTTAATCTGTCAGCTCTATCTCTGTTGTAGAGAAATATGGAAAATACCTCTTCAACAGTTTCTCACTCAGGCCATTTTCCCTTTAACCAATTAGAGTCATTGCAAGTTACAGTATTCTTGTCTGGTCCAAGCTTTGTGTAGCATGCATGTATTTAAAACTGTTTCAAAAATTTGATGCCGAAGCTGACTCACAGTAAAACCTTCCTTAATAAAATGGTTGTTATTTTGTGAAGTAGTCTAACCTTGGCTATCAGTCCTCTTGCAAAATAAAGCAGGGAGGACAGATAATACAAATCAAAATTGCAAAGTAAGTCGTGTTGGCTCAACAGAGGTTTAGGTGGTTTTGAGCAGAAATTCCAATATAAAAATCAAAGTATTTAAAATGGCACAGGGGATGTTTATTTATTGAATTGGTGACAAGAAGGAGCAATATTCCTTGACCATTGCTATTCCAAGAGATGGTCTTTGTGCTGACTATGGCCTGGCAATGAGCACTGTTAATGGAATACCTGGAACAACTAAAATGCACTGATTAAATAGAAACACCTGTCTTTGCCATGTAGCATGGCTGATAAAGTGGAAGGATGCCCAGAAAGGACTTCCTGAAACTGGATGCTGAAACAGTGATTAGCTTGTTCTTAAAGCTGATTTTCAGAAGTCCTGTACTGTTCTTTGAATGAGATCTCCAAAGCCTCTTTCTTCTTTAACTACTGAGGCAGCATACTAAAAGCCGTGTATGAATTGATGGTAGTCAGATTGGCTCTGAGGCACGTGCACGCTTCTGTTATTAGTTTTTCAAGTTAAAAACCCCCCTCATCTGATTTTTTTGCCTGTCTGTCTCCATTGAATGCAGCCGATGGAGGAATTTGATTGAGAATTAATTGCAGGGTTTTTTTTACAAAAGTAAATAGAGCAGTAAATGATCAAAATTCAAAATTGCGATTTACGTGTGAGAAGCACTGAAGAAATGCAAAGAAGGAACAGTCCTATCTGCAAAGAGGTTCCATTTTACATTTATGGCAGTATTTCTTCATGAGACTTACAAAATCGTAATGTCGTGGTTATGTACATACTGTTTAAACCTTTCTCTGTTACATAAACATCAAACGTAATACAAATAAATCTGCTGCTTAATTTTTTAGTTGTCTTTCTAAAAGATGCCAGCTTCATATCCTGGTGAGATTTGACAGTAATTGATGGATGGTTTATGGATGCATCTTTGTACCTTCTTAATTAGTAATTTAGAGTTTGTGTTTGCTTTTTAAAGCAGCTCCAGCTGGACACTGTAAATCATTGTCTAGAGCACAGTCTATGCTCAGCACAGAAACTGGCCAAACCACAAACTCTTTCCACCTCCTGTATATGGTTGCTGGTGAATACTTAAGCACATAAATACAGGTCATTGCTGAAGTAAAGCTTGTCCGTATCTGATGAACGTATTTAAATTGCTCCTCTCACAGTCTACCCAGCAGACTAATTCTGTCTCTTCAGCCTAGAGGAATATGTGGAAGTATTATGTCCACAGTGTGTGGACATGTGTATTCACGTCCGTGAACCTGTGTGCCCAAACAGCTCCTTGCATTCAAAAAGTCTACTGAGCTTGTACATATTCTGAGGTATATTGTAACACTGGATCATAAGTGGATTATAAATTTGGATTGTGAGGTCCAGTTGTCTTTTTAATAGTTGCATAGTTTTCCTGTCATTGTTAATTTTTTCCTTCTTTGAGTATTCTAGAATAATTTCCATTTTTCAGTGATAGGATGGTCGCTGCCATGACTAATGGACCTCCAGTTAAATCTGGTTTTTTACCAAAGAGGGAACACTACAGAAGGATGTTTCTCTGTCTTTTTCAACTGCAAAAATCCAACTCAAGATAAAGCAAATTCTCTACTTAAGAATGGATTCATCCAGATTTTATTCTAGAGTGCCAAACAAATCTGATACCAGTCCAGAAACTTCATTTGGGTTAAAGAATCATGTGTGTCACTTTGTTATTGATTTATATACTTTTAGGTTATTTTTTATAGTCCTTTCACCATCATTATTACATTTATTGTACAGCACAGACAATAAACCTTTCCAGAAAGACTAATGGCATTGGAAAATTAGGATCATCATCATTTTAATGGCTGATAACCTAAGTGCTCATCTTTTTGTTCCGTTCTGTGGCTTGCCTGATGTTCAGAGCTGATCAACATGTTGCATCCCATGACTGTTCAGATGAGTCAGCAATGTGGGACTGATGTAGTGAAATAAAACTTCTCGAAATGGAACTTAAGGTTTCTATACCTTTGTGTTAATCCAATATAGAGATATGGAGGTAAAATCTTAATTAGTTAAAATGGGCAAATATGAGATGAGCTGTTTAAAATTTTCAACAATAAGCATCCTGGGAAGTTGATACTAACAGCTAGCAGCCACATTTTCTGATTAATACATATTTGTATTTTTGACATGCTCATATGAAAGGCAAATTTGTAAACATTACTAATATTTTTTCCACAAATATTTGTCTCATTTTTATTTCACCCTGCTGCGATCTGCAAGTGTTAGTCACTGGAGCCCTTTGGAGCAAAGGAACTTACCAAGTTGTGTTAGATATAACAGGAACATAATATTCAAATAAATTTTTGTGGAAAAAGTGTCTTGGTCGATCTAATTTTACAAGTGAGCTGCAGGCATGTCTTTCAATAGTGAGGAGTTAATTTGCAAAGGCAAGTTACAGAATATATTCAGAATGTTTTCTCAGTTCCTTACAGGGAACTTCTCTCTTCTAAATAATTCTTTTCCATTCTGTCCAGAACACTTCTTGTTTATGCTACACAGACACATACATACATCCTCATTTCAAAATAAGAAGAAATAACAGATAATTTAGTTTTTAAAGTTACCTGTCATTGCTGAAATACTTACTGCTTCCACAAAGAGTTAGGCCATCACTGTTTTTACTGATGTAGTCTCTTATTTTAGGCAGCTTTCGGCCTTGCAGGATAATTTTTCATACAAGTGCTGAAGGCTACAGGATACAATGCATGAGGGAGGTTAGAACGACTGAGTGATCAGCCAGTGAATGTGATGTAGGAGAAAACCTCTGTGTGTGATGCTTGCTGATGAGTGAGAGAGTTGAGTCCTCACTCCACCTTTTGGGAGAACATCTTCAAGGCATTTTTTTGGAGGCATACATGTGATCTTTCCTTTTGAAGCAATTCTACTGTGCATAAATAGTATTGCATAATGACAAGAAATAGCGGGAGAGCGGAGAGGGACATTTTACGAGGGTGTATAGTGATAGGACAAGGGGGAATGGCTTTAAAGTGAAAGAGGGTAGGTTTAGATTAGATATTAGGAAGAAATTCCTTACTGTGCGGGTGGTGAGGCACTGAAATAGTTTGCCCAGGAGAGTTACGTATGCTCCATCACTGGAAGTGTTCATGGCCGGGCTGTACAGAACTTTGAAGAACCTCCTTTAGTGAAAGGACCCCCCTACCCATGGCAGGGGGCTTAGAACTAGATAATTTTCAAGATCCCTTCCAGCCCAAATAATTCCATGGTTCTATGATTCTGTGTTCATTGAGCCAGAGAGGATGTTTTGTTTTGTGCTTGCTTTTTAGCACGTCAGTGTCAACAATTGGAAGTGCACATGATTATTGTTGAAGTTGAGTTTTGGGTAGGCTGTAGTTCTAAAAATGTTTGATCATTCCTCAAACATGTGCATAAAGAGAAAGCATTCTTGTGAGATGTTTTTATTTTCCTGTTAGTGGGAGTGGGTGGTGGTTCAGAACAGTTCCCTATGTACCCTGCAAAGGGGTTTAACATTTTGTGTTCTATAAATATATCTATATTTTAAGAATAATAATATAAATATAAACAAAAATGTCCCATGGAGGGTCAGCAGCAGAAATCTTGGTGTTATCTGCTGAAGATGAAGCTATTCTCCTGAGGTGTTCCACTAAGGTTAAGGTACAAGAGAGAGGTCTTGAACATCCCGTGGGTTCTGTCTATTATCACTACAAGTTTTATTTTCTTTATGAGTCTAGATAGAAACTCGGCACTGGGAACGGCAATAGCTTTAAAACTTTTTCCTGGGGAATTTGTTTCACTTTAGAAGCACCTTAGAAGGTTGCAAAGGTATTGCTGGCCAAGAGGCACAAAATAATTTGATATAAAACTGAGCTCTAGGTTGCTGTTGGAAACCATCAGGATAATGAGTCAATTTTAGAAAAAAACAGATTCATTATTTTTTAATTGGGCTGCTCATCAAAAATGCAAGAGGTGTTCCAAATATCATGAAGTTTAAGGAAATTAAGTTCTGATGAATTCCATATACATAACATGATGAATCTATTGGTTATACACTGCTGACCCTCATAAGTGAGTTCTTCCTCCTTTTCAAATGTCTTCTCAGGTGAAAAGCAACACAAACATCAATTTAAGCAGCGTATAAATGCGAACTGAAGTAAGTACTTAAAATGAAACTTTAACAAGACCAAAAGCATTTTGGCAAGATTATTTCAGGGAACAGTTAAAATAAATGAGAACAGCTTTCCTTTGTGATTAGCACCATTATATTCTCATTCATTTAGGACATTATATTAATTCAGGATATTATATTCATTCAAGACTTACACAGCAATTTTCAGAGGAGCCATGTAACAACAAAATGAGAAAAGCAATAAAAGAGACAGAACTAATAATACATTTGATATTGAAAGCAGGATGCAGAGTGGGCTAGGAAAATTGGGGCATATCTACATTCAGGTTGGTGCAGAACTCTGATGTAGGAAGATGTAGGAACTAAAGAAGCATTTCTCGTGCAGTTACAGACATAAACGTGACAGAGGAGGTGGATATTTGGTGGAATGCTGATGAGTGGACTTACAAGGCTTTCTGAGATTGGTTTTTTGCTTTCACTTTCAGTGTAAGTTCTATCCATGTTGCCATCAATCCCAAAAATAAAACCAGGATCAAAACTCCCTTTCCAAGAATTTTGTAGTCATTTGATAAGGGCTTAATACTGAACTCAAAAGTGAGCATGACACTTCTATCACTTATCTGACGGTGTGCTCCTGAGTGACTAACAACTGCAGCAGTCTTGTGTGATGTCTTCTGAAAGTCCCTTCTCTTAGTGTCTTGCCTTTCTCTTCCTTTGGTCCTTCCCTGAACAACCCCTAGGTTTTCAGAATCTCCACAGCCCCCCTTAGTGCATCTCAAAAAGCTTGATGCAGTCTCAAAATGCTCTTACCTCTGCACCCATCCTGTCAGCAGTCCTTTACCTCTGTACACAAACACCCTGTTCCATGTGCACAGCATGCTGGGGGGAGAGTTTCTTTCTTCTTTTTTTGTTTCATATCGGATACGACAATCTCATCAATAAATTATTCTTCTCGGGCACCCATGAGTAGCTGAGTCGGTGTCCTCTAGTTTTCACTGACTAGGTTACAAGAATTCTTCCACCTTAATTGGTTCTTTGGTCCTTGCCAGGAGTTAGTGTTTAATTTGTGTTGCCTTTATTATAAAGATTACCTGAGAATAAATTTCCAGTAGCTTCACTGCGTGCCACTTTTTTCCCAATTGCTTGATCTTTTCATTGTTTCTTTTTGGTGTATGCCCATGTCCTGTCCCTGCCTCTGCTCCTCTCCCTTCCCCTCCTGCTTTTTTGAAATTGCTCTTAGTATTTTGCTTTTGCAACTTCAGACAGTAGTTTTATCTGCCAGTTACTCTTAAGGAAGATACCATTTAGTGCAGTCTTCTTACATTTAAGATTTAGCCTCCTTTCAGTGCATTTTCTGTCAGCCTTTTTTCAGAGCACTTTCTTACTAAAGCCTGTCAAAACGGTTTGATTTTAGGAGGGCCAGGACTTCTTTCTTTGCCCAGAATTTTATTTCCTGAACTATTTATTTTGGAAGATTATTTTCTTTAAAGTTAAACCATATGTAAGAAACTTCTGGGGATATGGAGAGCAGTCCAGTCAGTTCAGTCTTTGAGATGGAACAAAGCGCTGGGGAACAAAAGCATGATGCAGACGAGTTTGCTTCTGCACAGCTATGTAAAAATAGAGGAACATGGACTGAGTTTAGCAATATCTGCTGGAACAAAAGACACAGTAACTAAAGTAATCTTTTGTAATTTTATTGTGTGTTAATGCAGCAATTTTGCTTAAATTTGGACAGTATCAGAATCTTTTTTACAAACTCTAATTACAACCCGTCTGTAATTAGTATATTATTCTTAGACCATGAGAGTTAAACCTAGTAGAGTTCCTGTTCTTTTTAGAAAGGGAAAACCACTAGCTGTCCATCTACATTCCTGCCACAGTGGAGGCACCAGAGTTTTCTCCTAAAATACTCATATATTCAAAAGAACTGAAGAGGCATCCTTTGTGAGCCAGCAAATGAGGCATCTCTGTGAGGGCTTCAGGTAGGTGATGGCAACAGCTTCTCAGCGGTCCCCTTACCCTTCTGTGAGGTGAGTCATTAAAAAAATAATGGAATTTTTTGTGTTTGAAGGCACCATAAAGATCATCTGGTTACAGCCTGCCTCTCGTGGGTTGGGACACCTTCCACTAGACCAGGTTGCTCAGAGCCCAAACTAAACTGGTCTTGAACAGTTCAAGGGATGGGACAGTCACAGCTTCTCTGGGCGACCTGTTCCCGTGTCTCGCCACGCTGTTCCAGTGCCTCACCATCTTCACAGTGAAGAATGTCTTCCTAATATCTAATCTAATGCTACCCTCTTTCAGTTTAAAGCCATTCCCCTCTTGTCCTATCGCTACATGTTCTAGTAAATAGTTCCTCTCTGTAGGTGCTCTTTAGGTCCTGGAAGGCTGCTATAAGTTTTTCAGGAAGCCTTCTCTTCTCCAAACTCTCTCAGCTTAACTTCACAGGGGAGGTGCTTCAGGCCTGTGATCCATGGCCATCCTTGGACATCCTCCAGCAAATCCATGTCCTTCTTATGAGTCACTACTGTAATGAGCTTCCCTGGCATCGCACATCCAGGTGGCTGCACTGCAGGCACCAGTGCCCTGCAGCCCACCTACGGATGATGTGGTATGGCCCAGGTGGGACAGGATGCCCTACCTGACATGACTTACACTGAGTAACAGCACCTCTGGCCTTATGAAGCACTTAAATACTGTGTGGAGAAGAAGAAGGTATTGGATTGGATAAGACATGACTTCAAATAAAGATGTTGGGAATGAGAGGTTTATTACGAGAGGTTTATTACAATTTTTTCTTCCCCACTTTTGGAGGAGGGAGGAATATTAATAGCAAACACCAGTACAGATGTATTTTTGCTTCTCAATCATCAGCACTTTGGGAAGAATATAGGCAAAGGACAAAACAAGAAAAAAGCAGCCACAAGATAGAAGTGGAGGGATGTGCTGAAGAGCACTGCCTTTGCCATTCTGCTATAGTCAGAAAAGGCAAAATCCACATCAGAGTATGGGAATGAAAAATGACAGTCTTCTAGACTGAAGCCTGACGAAATTGCAGTGAAAATAAGCTAGCTCCAAGCAAAGCACTGCTTATCTACCATTTACCATGATGTTGACTTTTAAGATGAAAAGTGTGATACTGTATTTGAGGAGTGGAAAATTAATTTTTTTCATTAGCATGGCAATTTTTAATGTCATTATTTCATAATTACTCCACAAATTTTGAGGTGGAGACATCTAGTATTTCTAGTAGCTTTTTCATCTTACTGAATAGCACTGAAAAGGAATCGACATAATGAAATCGAAATACAAAATTAATACGAAATTGCCAAAGATGTGGCTTTTTTTGTTTGTTTTGTTTTGATTTGATTTAAACAGATACACAGGCTTTGAGAAAAAGTTGGGGCTTTATTTGTGGTTTTTTTTGTGTTTTTTTTTGTGTGTTTTTTTTTTTTTTTTTTTTAATAAAGAAAAATTAAAAAGGTACAGTTTCAGAATAATGCATGGAATAAGTTTTTGCAGCCTAAAAGTGTGGAACACCAGAGGCAAATGCAACTTCAGTCTAAATCAGGGCTGTGGAAGCACACAGTGTGTGGCACCACAGGGCTAACTGATATATTTATTGCTGCTTTAATCTCCTTTACTGGCCTGCACATGGCCAACAGGCACAAACTTTGTTTGTTGACATTTTTTATGTTAACTGTGCTTTTAGTAGCAGTGGATAAATGCAAAATTAGGAAAGAAACACCAAAACAGTTTTTTTAACAGTGTAAGTAAAATGTAATTTAACATGATAGCATATTGCGATTATAACCTGATGTGAAAAGTATTATATCAGCAAAATTATTCTTACATTATATTCTAGGGTTAACATTAAATAGTGATAAGGACTCAAGGACTGAAATTGTGAAATATAAATTGTTCATGATCCTGTAAATAGTGATGGTACTCCTTGCCACCCTTTTAACCGTGACTAATTTGCCTTTATAATCATCGTATAAAAACTCCACATGGTCAAGATACAGCTATTTTAGTACTCAGGTAGGCAGAACAGCCTGGAGTTTTGTTCTTTGGCATTGTGCTGTAGAGCAAGGAAATAATTTATTTAAAAATGAAAAATCCACTTACTCATTCCTTGCAGAAAGTTCGTAGTTACCACTGATACAGATTCTGGACAGAGACTATACAAATACACTCAATGAACTAGGTATTGTGATGACTGTTGCTTAAAGCTTGTTTCTTACACTATAATTAATGAGCAGATATTGGTAGAAAAAGCTTTACTTTGAACAGAACCAGAGCTGGAAAAAAAACAAAAACCAACAAACCAGGAGAGAGAAGTCTGTGCATTGGACTGAGATATTGGTTTGATAAAACCAGAGATTACTTTGTATTTCTGTATGATGCTAGGGATGAGTAAAAGAGATGGCTCCAAAAAGAAATGTACTTGAAAGCTCATTGGCATTAGGATCAAAAGGAAAGCAAATGGGAAATAAAGAGGAGGGTGAGGGAGAAGAGATGCTCCATAACAACGTGCAGCAGCCTGTGGAGGGAAGTGTAGGTGAAGGAAATGTCATGTGGTAGCTTCCCTTCAGATGCGAGTCTTTAATCTTTTTTTGTGTCTTTTGCACATGAATTCTATAGAATTTTATTTGCTTTCAAAATCTCATCAGGCACAAGTGCTTGTTTGAGTATTTCTGACAGTATTCCTAGTGTTTGAACTTCATAGTTGTCATTAGTTCCTTCAACAAATATTCCATGCTGTTGCTTTGATTTTCATAATTAGTCACTCTCAATCAAGTACATTTCTCAAGGACTGAAATTGTGAAATATAAATTCTTCATGATCCCTTAATGAAAAGGCAATTTTAAAGGTTTTGATTCTCAATTTATGCTCCAGCTAAGAAAAGAACATGACTACTACGTGAAAAAGAACAAAGAGCCAGGCTCCAAGATACTTCAATTTAAGGATAGGTTAGGGAATTCTTTTTTATACCTTTTTAAGGTATTAAGATGCCAGTCAGTGCCCAAATACTTGAAAAACTTGGAATTGTTTTATGAAAGATAGAAGTCTGTATCTTATTTGTGAGGTGCATATCTATATGCCTATATGTCTGTCTGTCTTATCTAGGGGTCATTAAAGCAAAGCTGTTCGTTTGCTGGCATTTTTGAAACAGTATGTTTTTACTATAAGTTTGACATCCGAGGGTCACAGCATGGGAAGTGATGTGTGATTTTAGCAAACAGAAAAGCAAGCAAAATGAAAGGTGTTGTTCTACCCAGAAGCGAAGGCTGTATTGCAAGTGTTTTGTTGAGTGCAAATCCTGTAATACACTTATACGGGAGCTATGAATATGCAGCCCTCCAAAAAGTCTTAGAAGAATTTTATGAAGAATTTACATATTAAAATCTTAGAGAGCAATTTGAGTCAGTGTCTTCTTAAGAACCCCCAAGATCTCTGTTAAAACCCCATAAAAAACCAGCTCCCCTGTGCCAGGCAGTTATATTGGCTGTTTTGGGGCAGAAACTTCAACTTGGTAGGCACGAGAGAGGAGTGCTATTCTCATATGTATCTTCATCACCCAAAAAAAAGTGTTTGGCATTTTGAATCCAGCTGGATTTAGTCATCTACTTAATCAGGTTTATGAGCCTGGTATTCTGGTGTATAGATACCCTGGAATTTCCCCTTAGAAATATATAGATTTCCATAGTCTTGATGTTTTCTTTTATCTTGTTATAGTACATGACTTTTTTTCTGTTGCAGTTACTTGTAGTAAATGGAGAAGGGAAGAGTTCTAATTAAGATGTTCTACATCATTCCCTGGAAGCATTCAGGGAACATACCTGCATTAGCGTTTCAGTATGAATTAGGAATATGCTTTTGAAGTAAAGCTCCTCATTGTCTGTGCCTGGATGCACATTATGAAGTGGTCTTGGAGAACACAAGATGGACTTTTTTGGGGGTAACCAGGTGATGTGCTCCAGCCATTTCCAGATAATCGAATTCCCAGTCCCAGATCAAAATAAATCCAAACTCTTTAATAAGCGTAGCGTGGATGCTGGTTTCTCATCAGCCATGCATTACCCTAAGGAGTTGTTTCTATTGAACTGCACTGCTTGCTGCTATAGGTGCAAGCATGAATTTCTTCAAAGCTTTCTCTCTTTTAGCTACAGGGTGAGTCTGGGTCCTCAGCAGAGGCAGTCAGAATCGCTCTGCTGCAGGAAGGTGCCTAAATTTGAGGCACTGAAAGCTTATATTAGCTGTCTAGAAGTAGGTGATATAAATGTGGTTCATAGTGTTTATATCATAAAATAGAGCAAGGCAGTGCAGGCAGCAGCTGTGCATCACTTCTTACTTCAGTCCTCTCCAGTGAGTTATTCTCCCTTGGGCAGGATGTGATGGGGATTGCACCCCGTCTGTGATAATCCAGCTCGTGACTCTTTGTTGTTTTAGAGAGGCTTGATAATATTACAAAAAAATGAAACAATATAAAATAGGCAATACCTTTCTTTATATTTTGGAGCACACCCTTCTCCACACTTGCATTCAGCTGTTTGTAATCACTAGGCTAGTGCGAAACAAATACTTTGATCTTGTACTAAGACTACTAAGTAAAGCCTCTAAATTGTTACTAGCATTAACTCCTGTTTCCTAGCATGTTCTCTCAAAAGCTGTTTGGTAAATCTTGTTTCACTGTCAATTTAGATATTGTTTCTCCCTCCCAGAAAACACAGACCTCTCAGTTTATTCAAAGAATACTTTGTGAGTACACATTTCTCATGTCAAGGCCATAATAAATCAAGTATGGAATGGTGCAGACCTTAGTGATGTACTTTTCTATAGCTTTCTGATTCCTATAGCATTTGTAGCATATATTTCTACTTAAAACACCAAAAAATACTAGCTCATACCTAAGGTCAAGGAAAAAACAAAATGACAATATGCTAGCGTACTATTCGAAATTTAGAATTGTAACGTCAAACATTAAAAATCTAGATAATCTGATGGTTGCAGAAGCTTTGTTTGGCTCCCTTGTACCTATGAGTAAAGATACTCCTAGAGGTATACTCATGCACAAATTCTCATACACGATCCCTTATTGTACTTAGATAATTAATTCTCTGTCTTATATTAGATCTTATTCAAATTCTGTTCTGAAGATAAGCTATAAATATTCTTATAGCCTCTTCTCTTACAACTACTATATCTGAAAACTTAATTAAATCCTTTTATTTTCACAATTTGTCCTGAGATATTATTTTCCTTTTATGTGTGAGAAAGAAATACATTTTTGAAGATTCAGATGCTCATCTTTTGTTGTAAAAGTACTTAGCACTTTGTATTTTCAGAGCATCACTAACACTGGCTTTAGCTGCAAGTCTCCAAGCAGATCTTCTATATAACAGGCTCTATTGTGTTTGTTTTTGGACACCAGAAAGTGATTAATGTAAATGGAGAATAATTTGTGAAAGTCTGGCTGAGATACAGGAACCTATAGGAAGAAGAATGCTACCCAGCAGTTCTCCATGGAAATGCTCTTGCCATGATACTCATGAGATTATCCTTTCTCTAGCTGCAACTCTCATCTCCATTCACTGAGTGCTTGCCAAGTTTGGAGAAAAAAAAAAGGCTTTTGTCCAACAGACTGAATACCACCCAATCTTGCTCGCACTAAACCTGCAGTAGTCCTATACTATTCACCAGTGTGATGCAAATTCATGTGGGACAGGAGGTATTATTTTATTGTATGAATGTTGCCTTTCGTAACTTTCTTAATGATCTTTAAACAAGGCTCCTTAGATGTGTATAAAAGCTACAGTGTGGGCACCTGAATTTAGACTTTCTTATTGCCGTGTCATCTTTTTGTATAAAATTCACTCTACATCTGTTTTCCTATGGTCTTTGTTCTGCCCAAAACACATCTTCGTTCATTTATAAAGAAGTCCTTAATGGATCTTTTGTACTGTGATGAATTTTCCTGGTATTCATATAGTAGTAGCTTAATAATGGACAGGAAACATGATGGCATTCATTGAAAAATGTGAGCTCAGATGCACACTTAAGTGTTCTGTGACTTAGACTGGTTGATAAGATTGGACGATGTGCTTCAAATGATACCCGAACCAGCACCACTGCATACACTATGGCACTCTTGCCCTGGTAAGGTTAGGAGGAACCCTAGAAGGACATTTAGAGGAAAAAAACCAAACACCTGGTGTAGAGTTTGATTCTCTCGAGCATCTGACTTAGATTCAGGTCCATGTATGCTCAGAGAGGATGGTTTCGGGTTAGACTCACTGGTCCTGTTCTTCATGAAATCCATTCTGCTGCAATACCGTTTGTCACTGAGGACCCATGAGACAAATAATGTGAACACAGAGTTTGCATGTGGGAGTGGACTTGTCCGCAGAAAGACTAGGGAAGGCACGGTTGAAAAAAGAATGTTTGGTTTATGTCTGAGCTCTTCCAGAGAGGGGAAAACCACAGTTTGTTCAGATCAAGTGGCAGCTGCTGAAGTACTGCTGTAAGTGTATTGAAGTGCCAGGTTCATGTGGGACACAGACTTATTTTAAACACTCCACGAAAATGAGAACAGTTCTTCAAAGTTGAAAGCTAAAGCGTTCATTTATTTCAAATGTTTCTCTTGGAACGATTTAGTAGACTAGACTCTTTGCTTACTATTGAGTAGTTTATTATTGTTTCTGTTTCCTTCTGAGGGTTGTTTTGGATATTGTACTGCAAAGTTCAGAACTTCCCTGAAAATTCCAAGAGAGAGAAAAGCCTGGCTTGTTTCCTTCTCCTTGCTGTTTAGTGAGGTTACAGCTATGATTGAATTACATGAGATGAGCAGTTGGTGAGGTTTAGGAGACATACCGTATCATGATCCCCCTCACCTAATGTCTTTGACTTGGTACAAAACTCTCCTGTATTACTGATTACCACTTTTCCCATTTGCTAAAGAAGCGTTTTTCCTATTATTTTTTCAGCCCTGAGAAATTTTTGTTTTCTGCGTTCTCGGGAATATTCTTCATTATACGGAAGTTTGCAGCGTGTAATGCAGCTTTGATCCGTAGTGCCATGACCTTGCACCAGCCAGTAATGTGGTGTCACTCACTGGCAACAGATACTCCTCCTTCACCATAATTTTACCTGTCTCCACAGAAACTAATAGCTCAGATCTATTTCCCAGAAGCGAAGCTTTCATGTTGAAGGCTTAATTTCAAATTATAATTCTAAAATTTGTGTGCTGCCCACATCTAATTCCATTTGTGCCTTCCCTGAGTGCTGAAAAAATTTCATCTTCTCTCTTCTCCCTCCCCTGTCTTCTGACATAATTGTAGTAGCTGCTGCCACAGTAGATTTTAAGGAGCATACTAGAGGCAAAAACCCATTAATTCAAACAGAGCAAAACAAAATAAAAAACCCACCCTAATATGTTTTTCCCATTTAGCTTCCATCCTTAATCCCTATAATCACATACAACTGAATACAGGCAGAGACATCCTGAAAAGGCAGAACTAAATCAGAACTAGATTGTTTACTCTAGGACATGCATACAGCAGACAGTATTCCTAAAATAAATTATAAATCTGTTTTGTTTTTGTTTTTTTTTTTAATTCAAGTTTATTAACTTATTTAATCTTTTCAATGATGAAGTCATTTTGGTCTTCTCTGTACCTTTGCGAAGTGTACCATCCTGTTGAGAGTGTGCAGATGTTGTGCACTGTAAGATTACATAGTAAATAATTTTCTCTTTTGGTCTTGTTTCTTGTTGCTTAATAATTCCTGAAATTGCACTTTGTTTTTAAGAGCTACTGGGAATGAAGAATAGTAATCAAAGGGTTTAAATTGACTATTAATACTAATGAAAGTTACAGCAGTCCATGACTGTCTGTCCTTAGGCCTCTCCTTTCTTGCTTTGCATATGCATTACTTTGCAAGTAACTTCTTTGTATTTCATCTGACATTTCTTTGCCAAGCGATTGAGTATTGTGAGATTCCTCGTATGGCTCTTCAAAGGCAGTTTATTTACTCCTGTTCTAATTAATTCTTTACCATCTCACTTTCTCTTCACTTATCATTCTCATTTCTTAGATGCTAAAAAAGAAAGTTCAGTGTCATGAGACCTGGTAGAAGTTGATGGGAATGCTTCCTTCTCTGTTTTGAATACTGACCATTTTATTTCTAACATGCTTCCTGTCTGCTAGCCAGTTACCAAGCCAGAAACACTCTTGCCTCTCCTCCCATGATAGTCAGCTCTAAGGCTCTTTTAAATGCGTTATCTGAAAGAAGGATTTCGGAAATTCAGTTGCTTTTTGCAAATCACTTGCTTCTTATACACACTTCATTTACTCTTTCAGAGCAGTAGTAATTTCATAGTAGTACTATCATGCATTCAACAATTTTCTGTTGATTTAGTTCATCAGGCAAACTTCTGTTGATATATCTGATAGAGAGGTTAGGATTCCTCTTTTGGTGTTTATTAAATTCTGAGGGAAATTAAAAAGCCACCTTTCTTAAATTTGCAGTCTCTCTCTGACACAGAGCTTGATTTTACTGACAAAATCAGTTGTATTATGTGCTTTCACATGTTCTAGACTAGTTTGAAGTGCAGTTGAAGTTATAGGAGAGAGAGAATCAGAGATGTTTGAAGAATTAGGAAACCACTGTTTTGTGGACTGAGTGTTACCAGAGGTCTCATTCTTCATTCAGAGGCATCTTATGTCAAACAGGAAGCTGAACTCGTCCTAATTGTGATTAGGCAAAAGCAATGCAACTATTTATAGAAAAGCCAGAACCATGTGCTAATCACCAGGAAAAATACATGTAGTTTTTAGAAGGCCAATGAGAAGAACTTGTTGCACCTACTTGAGTTAGCACAAGAGTGGTAAGTGAAATTGCCACCCTGTGTTCCAAGCATATTCAAAGAAAAGCTTTTTTTCTTAGAATTGCCAATATTAAGTTTAGTCTTAGGGTTGCTGCTTTTATTTCAAACCAGAAAAGTTAAGCACTTGGAACATTATTCTTACAGACCCATGGCAATAGAGTGAGCTTTCCAGAAATACTGCTGTAAAGAGGTCCATTTGTCTACAGAAGGATGGCCACAGTTTTCAAACAAACATATTTTTTTGAAACTAGAAGCATTTGCCAAAAAAACACAGGATCACATTATTAATTCAGATGAATAGTTGTTATAACTAATTAGACATTATTGTCAAAGTAAATCCGAATAGCATTCTTCCTTTCAGGTAAGCATCAGAGCTTTTGTAACAGCACTATCAGTCTGACACAGAGAAGTCATGACTTCTATTTGGAGATCAGTAGGAGTGAATACATGGCTATCAGTACAGCAATTTACAGTTTCTGCTATTGGTCATACCAGGTAGAGGAAAATAGAAATTGTATATTATATAGAAAGTTTGTTTGGATTTCCATACTAGAGTAGGAACTTGCTTTCCAAGCAAGATAAATCTTTCCAAGCTCATAACTGTGAAAAATTGCACCATGGTTGATTTATGGACCTTAGTGTGATGGAAGGTAGAAATGTATAACTCTGCTTACTTGGAGGTTTCCTTTCTTCAGCAGCAGAAGTCCTCGGATCAGAATATTCTAGAAATGTTGGGTAGAAATACAGAGATTTATGTTCTGAAGTATTAGAAATATTTTCCTTTTTCCTAAGTTAGTTTATATGTTATTTAGTAACATTGAATTAGCTGTGAAAGTGATGATACCAGGCAAAATTTCAGGGAGTGAAACATGGTATCACTTGTTTGATTATGACCTCCTGTTGTAGGGAGCAATCTGTGTCTTAAGAGGCTTGTGATTGTCTAATAAAGGGAAATTTCATTGGTTTTCTGTAACTTAGTGTTTCCATACTTTAACCCATTTATTTTAAAAACCCCACAGGAATGTCAGGTCCATTGAATAGCCCTACATCATTCTAATTCTTTTTAAGTGTCTGAAATGTTGGCACTAGAAAGCATATGCAGCTTTCAGGTGTATGAAACTTGTAGGTCTGCTTTCTCTGTTCCTGGGGGAATTTTATGACAATATCCAACTGTGGTGTGTTTGCTTTGTTGAAGTTTTTATTACATGGTTTGCATGTACAGTATTTTTCCGCTGGACTTCCACCTTCCATCCTTACTCAATAATGCAATATGTTAAGCTGGGGATTTTTTTAGCCAGCATTAATGGTAAGCTGCTTTCAGAGTGTTTTTATGTGGCTGTGTTTGAAGTGCTGATAAAAAGTTATGAGTTCCACAAGATGAGGACATAAAAGATGCAAAATTCAATCCTCTACCTCCTAGTCTTTTAACCACAATATTGTCTGAATCAAGGACACTATCATTATGTGCCATAAGACTCAGTATTTTTAAAGAGTATTTCCCAAAGTATTTCTGACAGATTTGACAGATGTAATCTTTTTACCTGGTCATTACTTAACCAGGGTTTTTTAAACACTTACTTATGTCATAAGAAAATATTAAAAAGGACACCTAGCACTGTAGATACTACAGCACCTATCATGGTGATCTGGGCTCTAGATGAGCCTTTCTCAGGAGTATAGCAGCACAAGCCAGTTAGAAAGCCACCATGCCTACCAGAGATTACTGAAAAGCAATTGCTGTGCCTTGCCTGTATCCTAGTACAACAGTCAGGGATGTGTCTTAGGCTAATGCAGAAAGGTTTGTCGTGAAGGAGTCTAGTTAAGGAGTTTAAAATAGTCTTGGAGCAAGATGCTATTTAAGCACTGTATAATCAATGCTTTCATTACATAGCCGTCTATTTTATTTTTAGAATTATTTTATTTTGTTTTATGAGTGAGTTGGGGGCTGTGAATGCCGAATCCCAAATATATAGAGAAGACTACTAGGTAATTTAGTGGACCTAAATCTTTTCCTCTAGCACCAGCACTGAAATTTATCCTCCTTGCTCAACACTGAGATAGTGCTCCCCCTCTCCCCCTGCGGCAGTCAGCTGAATGCTCCTTCCCTCCTGGGGAGAAAACACCTCTCCTTGATTTGGGATTTTTTTTTCTGTATTAACTCTTCCCTTCAGTCCCTCCTTTCTTGGGCTTCTTTTCTGCCCTCCAGTAAATATAACCTTGATCAGCATCCAGTCGGTTCATTTCCTAAGAGATTTTTCTCAGCACAGTCCTCAGCAACTTCTTTAATACCAGCTCACAAAATCAGCTCATCGTGCCTTGTTCATAGTCTAAAAGAATTCTAAAATCATTCTTCAGGCACTGTGGAACAGTTATCCTCATTTTTCCTGTATTTGTGAGGGTAAAAGAGGTCATGGAGTGGGACCAGATATCCCTAGTGTGTGGAATCTTCACACTCACCTCCAGCTTGTAGGGTCTTGGGACCACTAGACAGTCCTTGTATAAAGACTTGTCCTGAACCAAAATATCCTAGCCCAAATCCTAGCCAGCAGGACCACATAACTCTGTGGTTAAAATGCTCCCAACCAGTCACTGAAACTTAGGAATAGGTATCTATATGTTTGCATATGAATGTATATATATATGTGTCCACATATACCTATATATCTAAGTGTGTGTAGAATCATACCTCTTCTATGAAGACAGGCTGAGTGAGTTGGGGTTGTTCAGCCTGAAGAGGAGAAGGGTCTTGGAAGACCCTTAAGCAGTGTTCCAGGACCTAAAGGGTACCCACTGGAAAGCTGGAAAGGGTCTTTTAACAAGGGCACGCAGTGATAGGGCAAGAGGAGCGGCTTTAAGATGAAAACAAGTATATTTAGATATATATTTATATATATATCCGTAAGAAATTCATTACTCTGAGGGTAGTGAGACACAAACATTTGCCCAGAGAAACTATGGATGTCTTCTTGTCACCGAAAACTGGAAAACAGACTCCAACCAGACTGTTAGGTTNTGGAAGACCCTTAAGCAGTGTTCCAGGACCTAAAGGGTACCCACTGGAAAGCTGGAAAGGGTCTTTTAACAAGGGCACGCAGTGATAGGGCAAGAGGAGCGGCTTTAAGATGAAAACAAGTATATTTAGATATATATTTATATATATATCCGTAAGAAATTCATTACTCTGAGGGTAGTGAGACACAAACATTTGCCCAGAGAAACTATGGATGTCTTCTTGTCACCGAAAACTGGAAAACAGACTCCAACCAGACTGTTAGGTTAGAAAGCTGACATTACTTTATTAAGCACAGTGATACATGAGGATCACTCCACCCAATATGTACACCAGTTGTCAAAAGTTTTAATTATTGATACATTTTAGCAAACAAAGGATTTAGTGTTCACTGGAATTAGTATTCACTGAATACAAGTTACAAGTTCTCTTAGGGCTTAATAGTCTGTCTTCTGTTGGTTAATGATTCTCNTTAAGCACAGTGATACATGAGGATCACTCCACCCAATATGTACACCAGTTGTCAAAAGTTTTAATTATTGATACATTTTAGCAAACAAAGGATTTAGTGTTCACTGGAATTAGTATTCACTGAATACAAGTTACAAGTTCTCTTAGGGCTTAATAGTCTGTCTTCTGTTGGTTAATGATTCTCCCTCTTCTCAGGCTGATGAATTTGCATGCTCAGTTTCTCTCTTCTTTTGGGTTGGTGGGTTTCTTGGGTCCATGGTCTGTGGGTTGGTGGTTGTAGATCCCCCTGCCAGAATTACTTTTTACCCACTTGGAGCTGATTTCAGATGAGTTTCTTCCTTATTTTGACAGTCCTGCCAAATGTCTTTGTTGCCCATAAATTCTGCATTCTTTATGTCCATTGTTAGAGTTGCATCCTTCTTCCCAAACTATGTTAACCTCATCCCCCAGGTCTCAGATCACTGGAGCATGTCAAGTCCTAAACTTTAATTTGTTTTTCTAACACATGGACATCACTTTGAGGTTGCTTTGTTAGCTGCTATCTGTTTCATGGACTAAATCTTCCTTATTGTTGATTAGGTCCCAGCATTTTCCCCCAGCGCTGCATAGACTCCTTTTTAAAGAACATAATTTGTTTGATAACACTGTCCCTGGGAGTATTCAAGACCATGCTGGATGGAGCTTTGAACAGTCTGGTCTTGTGGAAGGAGTCTCAGTCCATGGCAGGAGGGGTTGGAACTAAATGGTCTTTAAGGTTGCTTCCAACCCAAACCATTCCTACCTTTCTGTGATGTATACTTCATCAATGGATAGTGTTTTCACCTGGGATGCCTCTGGCCACAGATCAGACACATTAGGAAGGACCTCCTTCACCAGGCTGAGAAAATAAATGGCTAAAACCCCTTTCTTTAAGGTGGGAAATATATCAGAGAAACTCCTCATTCTTTCTTGGACTTCCTTTCCCCTAACAAAACTTTTTTACACGGAAATCTTGTCTGCTCTTTCTCTGATTCTGGTCCCTTGCAGTTTTTTTAGCAGGCAGTCAGAGTTCCTTGCTGATTCCTGAAACCAGAAAAGAGTTTGCTGTAGGATCAAAGCTGGCTCTTTCCCAAACTTCTTTAAAGGACGCAGGTGCAGTGCTTCACTGACCAATACTGAAAGCAAGTTAACTGTGGAGGATGGATCTTCTTTAGTAATGAAACTACCGATTTTCAAGTACATAAATTCTTTGAGAAGAAATGGTTTTCAGCTGCAGTGAACTTGTGAGTAGCAGAACGCATACCTGTGATAGGGACTGTGCAGGCAGAGTGAGTACAGTGATGTGCTGTGTTCTCTGTGTAATAGTGTTTCGTACACTGGAGCAGCAGGATGGATGCTACAGCTGGTGACTGCGGAAGAGTGTGAGGTTAAAAACTGAGTGAAATGTCTGAGGTCAGGTAATGGGACTGAGATCAGAAAAATTAAATCTAGTTAGACTAGTTTCTTGCTAAAAGGCTGGACAGGATTTAAAGTTCTTGGAAGTTGTACACATCTCAGAATTTTATTAGCTTCTTTTAAACCTTCTGTCATACACTAGTTCAGTTTTTAAGTATGCTCTCTATTTCTGTGCAATGTACTGGAGAGATTTTTCTCCCTGTTGACAGGAAACTGTTAGAAAATGCTTCTTCTTTCCTTCCTGTTTTTTGTTGTGCTGATTCTTAAAATATCCCATTCTAAAAAAATACATTTTTTATCCCTGGATGCCTTTGCAGTAATCCATTGTGGGGCTGGACACTCTTTAAGTGTTTCAGTACCTGTGTACCGTATTCTTTCATTAGGAATTTCTTCTTGTTTGTCAGGTCACACAGACACTCTTTCCTCTTTAAGGACTAAATAGAATACCTTTAAAATATAAATTGGCAGTAATGAGACCTAAATACAGAATGATACATTAATTATATACAGAATTAAGACTATGCTTAATAAGAACAATCTTCCTTGCTGGTTACAGCCTCTCTGAAGATTCCATTGCTCTTGCTTTTTTGTCAATACAGACTCTCCCTCTATGAATTTAAGCTTATCTGCAGACCCTTTAGAGTTTGCTTACATGGAAGAAATTGTCTCCCAAGTAAAAGCTACTGCTTTCCTCCTCTTCTGTCCCTGAGTTAGAACATTCTGTCTGTTTACTCACCATGTGGAAAATGTTCTTTCTTCTTCTTCTCTTTGCTGAGACCCCTGGTGATGACTACCCCTGGCAGTGAGGAAGAGGTGAAGGGATCACTATAGTTTCTTCCTAAGGTTCTTGGAGTAATGCTTCAGTGGCTGCTTACTTCAGAATTGTGAACAGGGCAGTGCCTGATGGAGACATATGTGCTTAATTCGTAAGTGAGCCATTCTTAAGACAATTTATAAGGATTTTCCTGGGATCAGTGGACTTAATAATATGCCTCTCATTCACAGAGAAGTGAATTTTGTGCCTTTTCTTTTGTATTAAAAATATAGTGACTCAACAGAGGTTTTAAGCCTTGGCATAATACGTGGGTTTGGGGTTTTTTTAGGTCTTTAAGAATTATATATCTTTAGCTTTTATTGCACCTTAGACAACAAAATTTTAAAGCAAGTGCAAAATCTCAGACTGGAAAAATAAAAAAAAAAAAGTAATAGCAAAATGAAGAAAGTCTGAAGGTGTAAAGATATGTTCAATGTACATAAATGCAGGAAAAAAATTTACTCTTGATTAACTATCAGTGATGTTGGTGTTGTATCTTTCCATATTTTATTTCTGAATACTGATAAATCATTTTAGCGATTGGGAGCCCTCACCGTCAGCCACTGTTTTGCTTCCGTGTATTTCTTGAGAGTGGTTCAGTACATTAGGACATAAAATTTCATCCCTTTTTTGTCTGGCAACTTTTCAAAACCAGTGAGTCCACAATCACAAGAGTGCACAAGGAAGTTCTTTGAGTCCATCAGGTTAATGCATGACATAATAAGCCCCTTGGAAAACCAGCCTTGCACCCCCTCCATGTTTCTTTAGGTCAGGCAGATGCTAGTACAGTTCAGCTGATTGCAGTAGATAGGGAAGAATTGCATGACTGTTTGCAAAGCTGTAAAAGCTTTGATTTCAGCCAGTGCCTCTCTAAATGGTAATGTTATCGGACAAGAAATATTAAAACAAGGGAAAATAAAGCAAGCTTCCTTCTCCACCAACAAAAACCATTTGAGAACAGGGATTTCTCACAAAATTGAAGTGATGATCTAATGGTAGTTTTTGCATCAAGACAGGGGATAAAACATACCCTAGGTCTACCTTTAGATCCCTTTCAAAACCGCTAGAGAAGATAGTAATTTCAACAGCATTTTCTACGATTGCTCGCCGTGAGTAGACTGCACTCCTTTTAAATGGGAACAAACTCTATCCCTTCACATACACGTGCAGTTCCCAAAGAAAGCAGTGTCTTTATAGAAAAGTGGTTTCTTGAAAAGGTTTTCATGTTTGAGAGGCTTTGAAAGAAATGGTTGATGAACCATTACTGGTGACCTAAAAGCTGTGCTTTCAGGATGGAGTTTTCAAAAGCTCTTATTGAGGACCTCCATAAAACTTGTGGGAACAAAAGTAATTCTGTTTTGAAAATCTGCCCCAAACATGTGAGCTTTCTAGGTGCTATGGAAGAATGTGATTGGGATGTCTTTTACCCAAGAAAAGCCTGTGTGACCCCTACTGATATGCTCTTACTGTCTTGGGGCATTTCTGCGTTCTGCAAGCAGTGCAGAAATGGAAGTTGCATCCAGCATCCAAGGACTGTCATAAAATTAAAAATTAGCAATTGAACTCATGTGGAATCAACTCAATTTTCAGTTGTCTGTTTCTATCTTAGCAAGCAAAGCGTGTTATTCCTTCATGAGAATGAATTTCTACCGTAATTGCTTTAATTAAATGGTACTAGATCAGTAGTCATAGAGGATCAAACCACTACCATGTTATACATTTAGGGGCATACAGACATTCAAAAGAGCCCTGGGCAAAAGTTGAAATTGTGGTGTTTTCTAAATTGGTATTTGTTATTAGCATCATCGCACAAAGCTCACTGTGCCGCCTCAAAATATTGCACACTGTCATTTCTTCCTCCTGAGCCTCATCTCTTGGGCAGCCCTGGGCTGTATTCATGAGATGATTTTTTTTCCCTGGTTTGGTTGTTTTTCTTTGTTCATTTGTGGTTTTTTTTCTTCTTATTTAAACTTACCAGTTTCCTTTTTCTAACTTGAAATGTGGCCATTGCTATAGAGCCAGTGGAGTGCATAGTGGAATGGCCACTTGTGGTTGGATTTAATAATATCTGGGAGGACAGTGTGAGGTCCATTTATAAATTATAGCAGCTTGAAAATCTTCATGTGTAATAGCTTGGGAAATACAGCAGATGTATTGCCCAAGTTCAAGAGCAATTGATTAAAATACTGTCAGGAGAAACATACTTACAGGAGTGCAGTAACTCTTGAGTCAGTGCTTAAATTCCATTTTTCTGACTGCTGGATCCAACTGTTGTCTCACATTTTCTATATGCATCATAAAAGCTGCATGATTGTGTTGCTGTTTCTCCCAGCCTGATAAAACCTGGAGCCTTGGTCAGTGACACTAGGTTTCATCAAGTTCCAGATAATAAATGTATCATGCAATGAAAGGAGCAATTGGTACCTCTTACACAGATTTTTTAGTAGTGGCATCTTTCATTGCTACACGATGCTTTCTACTTACCTTTTAATTTCTTCTCACACTAACTGAAGTATTTTATCTCCTGCACTATATATTGGGTTTAAAACACTATATTAATAAGTATTTAAATATTTTATAAACATAGGAGCTTTCCAGTTTAATATTGTTCTTGCTCTTTCTGCTATTTGACATAGGCTGTTCGTTCTTTCTAGGCTGGAGAACACTTGCACTCTTAGGATTAGACACATGGGCTCCAGTGCTCCAGTGGGATCCACGAAGTGCAGAGGAGGTTCCGTGGAGCTCAGTAAACCTGTTGCTTAATCATGGGGAATGATGCTGGCTCTGGACTGCACATCAGCACTCCTCTCTCACCTATCCTTCCTTTCCAAGCAAGGTCGAATTGAGTATGCAGTAAACTAAGCACAATGTCCTACAGGCCTCAGTGTCTGTAAAAACCCTGTCTCCAGATTCCTCTTTCAAGTGCCACTGTCAATGTCACTGCTTTTATTCGCAGCAAATATATATTTTATTCCAAGCCTTCTGTACTTTTCATGACTACTAATTTTGTCTCTTTTATAATGTTGTTACGTCATCTGTTTCTTTGGATGGCCTCTTTAAGGAGGCTGGAAATAAAGTTGTCTTTGCCGTCATGAGAAGAATTTGAAAGACCCAAGAAACTGAAACACCCACAAATAAAAAGAAGATTTGGCTACTGAATGCTGAGCATAGCCACTGACTAATATTTGAATGTCAGGATTAGAAATTGTGTTAGCAGCTCTTTATCTTGTACTTGAGAAAGGATAGGCTGCAGGGGTGAGAACTGAGTGCAGCTTAGCTGCTGGGGGGCATATGTGCAGTCCAGGGTTTAAACCTGCCTCTAGGAGCTGTCTAGTTCCTTATGCTAACCAGTCATTGAATACATTTCATAAACAGTTATCGCAGAAGGAACTGGGGCATACTTCTCTCTCACACAGCTACTCTACTCTTGAAGCTACAGAATTATGCTCTTTGTCTTTTTTCTTCTCTTGACTAAGGAAAGGCTGGAGGAGGCTCTTTTCCAGCCGGCATAGTTTACAACACATTTGTGAGGACACTTTCCAGGGAAATTAGAGGTTGCAGATAAAGCTTCAGCTCTCCCACCTAGAAGAAGCAGTCAATCCATTAGACAAGTGTATGTAGGGGACCTGAAAACATCAGATGGATTTTTACTAGTGCTGCCTGAAGGAAAAGAGTGATTCCCAAGCAGATTTTCAAAAGGAGTTTCTTCATCTTAGCAAAGTTGTTTACCTTTTATATCTCTGTAGAGATCTAGAGAGGGATAGCACTTAAGATATATACGGGTATATTCCTTTGCTAATTGCTGGCTGGTTTTGGGCTACTTCAGCACAGTTCTCTGAGGTTAATTGGATCCGCCATCAGCCTGGGTTGAGCGTCTACTTCTGTCATAATACAGTGTACAGGGTAAGGAGCTGTGCCTCCCATACCTGATTTCTCACTCAGGTCACATATCTTGGTGCTTTGCATAACCTGCAGAGTAGTAAGAGACAGGCTGAATGGCACTAGCCTGAAAAAAGGAGCTGAACTTCTAAGTCTGAAAATATCCTGAATATATCCTTGAATCAGAGTATAACCACTGAATCAAGATCCTGAATTTTTTTTTAAATGCTATTTTGGCTGACATGTATATCCCTCCACAGCAAACTTAAGTCTTATTGATGATTGGGATGCTCTTAGTTAGTATTTATGGATTACATCCAGACTGTTCTTGTATAATGCTTGCAGACTACACATTGAAAATAGGCTCAGCTACATTCAGCTACTGAAAAACAAGAGGAACCAGCACTTTGTGTTATATTTTAAAAGTGTTGGATAACAGTGTACTTCAGATGTGCTTGATCATGATCCGGTGTGTCATAAAAATGTTTAATGAATTCAGTTCTTCATGGAAGGTAGGCAGGAGATTATCAACTTGATTTTTCTGTTTCATTTTACCTAAATGCTGGCTTCTCAGCATTCGCAAACCTGGAAGAAAAATCTATGGATGTATTAAAAGGGAAATTTTAGGCACCCAGGAACTTTCAAATAGTTAAAGTAGATTGCTTAAGTAAACTTTCATCTGAGTTCAGGTCTTCTGGATTACTTTCTTGACTAAAGACAACTCTGTTTTTTTTACTGAGGCTACTTTAAGCGCTTGATATCCTTCTTCACTTCTTTTAGGTTTTTTTTTTCCATTTGGAGTGACATGAATTAACCTTAGAGCGTGCCTACAAATGAGTGAATTAATACCTAGACTATGCTGCTAATGGTGTTGCATTTACTGCTGAACTAGGAAGGAGAATTAGGTACCTTGGTGTCTGGATGGCTGTGATCTGGCACCAAGCTTAATTGGACAGCAGCAGCTCCTTGAATTAACAAGTCCTGCTGGCAGCATGCACCTGATTCCCAGCAAGAGCAGAGGGGATGCAAGGGAAAAGAGATCTGACAAAAAAAAAAAAAAAGGAAAAGGTTGCTGCAAAAATGAGGGAAAATGAAGCTCATTTTTTTCTATTCTTTAATTTTTTTACCCCTTGATAATTATTGGGAGTGATCAAACATTATCTGTATTTCAGGAGCTGCGAGCTGAGAAATACTTTCTAGATTTTGAAAATTTTTGGCAGAAAGCTCGGGATTTGTATCTGTCTTGTGAAATCTTGGAACAGAACAGTCTTATTTATAGTAAACACTAACAGAACATTGGATATATAATGAACAATTATGCTACTTGGTGTAACAGAACTTTTCATACCACTTTCTCTAGTCAATGCATGCATTTTGACAGTGAATCAGTGAGTATTTGGTGGTGTTTTTTGAAGTATTTTTGACACAGGCAAGGAGAAATTATGGCATAGATAATTATGCTAGACCATCTCAAACTAATCACTCAAGAGCTGTAAAAATGGTTTTGGTGGGGGAGTCCCAGTTCTTTAACCATTATGTGTTTCCTTGGCTGTGGAATATAGGAAATGAAAATGATTTTCAGCCTTATGTCATTTTTATCTGCATGAAAAAGCTGAATCATTCAATATGTTTAGTTAGTAGCAGCTAAATGTGATGCTCATAATCTCCTTCCTGTATCTGTGTTTATCTGTGTGTGTGTGTAGGACTTCTGAACCGGGTTAAATTGTAAATGTATTTAAATGTAGGACATAAAAGCTGTCCATCCTTATAATACAGTAACTGATAAACTTTCTATTCCTCCTATTTACTCTTATCTTTTGCTACAGTATGGATTTTTTTATGCTTTTGGTTTTCATTTAAACTGTTCCTGCTTTTTGTTTAATTCTTCCCCCCTCATCAGCCTGGTATCTTGGCTGTCTAGTTAAAATTGAAAAGGGCTAAAAGAACCAAAATTGAAGAGGACCAGTTTCTTGTCTATTTATGTCCCTTGGTTAATAATTGAATTATAGAGTCCTTCCTTTATCTCTGAATATGCATATATTCTGGTGATGGTATGCTGGCTGCCACACTTGACAGCAGAAATGGGCTGATAAGATTGTTAGCACCCTGCATGTTAATAAAAGGATCCTGATCTCTCTTCTCTCCAGCAGCTGCCGCTTTCAAAATTTATAAGAGTGTAACTGTCTTTGAGATTTCTATCTCTTCAGTCACATTTAGTTGAAATCAGGCTACTTAGTTCAAAAATTACAAGGAGAGGATGCACAGACTGTATTATATTGTTGCTCAGTCTTGTTTCCATAGGAAACCAGGCTAAAAACAGCCTGAAAAAAGTCAGCTTTATCTTCTGCCAAAAAAATCCCCTCCCAATTTGTATGCTGTATATCATAACATAGTTGACGATACTCTGGAGAAATTACTTCAAGGTAAATTACTTTTATTGTATGCCTAATCACACATCACCTTCTGTTAGAAAGAAGCTTTTCACCTGACCAGGAGTAGGTAGGAGTCATCCAGCTATGGAAAGCCTTTTCTGCCCAAATCTTTCCATGCTGTCTCCCATGGATGAAGGCTGACATCTTGTTACATGCATCTGTGAGGAGAAGAAGTAGATGAAGGAAGGGAGGACTACAGAAAGGTAAAACATTGTTTCTTCCCTACCTGCTGTTGAAGGAACAGATAAATCTTCGGCCTGCACTCTGCCTCTGTTCAAAGCTCCATTTCTCTACAGGTGTGCAGGGAACATTATTAAACTAATTGGAAGTACATTATGCAAGAAATTGAAGGTACAACCTTACAGTTTTATACTGTAGCAAGAAGAAGCCTTGCTTGTAGAATTTAACTGATACATATGTCAAAATGAAAGAAGGAATATTTGGCTGATCATAAAAGAACTAGCAAAACCCAGCATCCCGTAGAGATGCATGATTTAGGAAACAGAAACTTAAAAGAATAGTTTCACCTCAAAATAATACTATATACGAAGCAGTGTTGAATTGTTTAATGACATGACTTCAGACATCTCACAGCATATTTTCAGGAAAAAAGTTACCACTACTTTAAAGGTAAAAATGAATCTGGATTAAAAAGCAGTCAAAGTCTATGTGCCAAGTACAAATAAATCAATAAACTAGAATACCTTAACTTGAACCGTGCAAAATTTGAAGAATTTTGGCTTGTTGAACGCTTGTGTAAGTGCCAGTTTGTTCTGTATTTTTTTCTGGGAAAAACCTCTTTTTTCTGATCTGATAATGAATTATTGAGTCTTGGGAGTAAGTACTGGTCATTCAAGTCTCACAAAAATAACATACATTTTATGTCCAGTATATGTAACAGGCAAGCTGTACACAGACCAACAAATATGCGCAAACTAAAGGCTTAGCAAACTGAAAGCATCCCCATATTTTTAGAAATTCAAATAATGATTGTTTATACAGTAATACATTTGGAAGTGTAAAGTTCTGAAAATGTCCTGGTACCTATAAGCAAAAACTCTTAAATTGAGTGCGACCATAGATAATCCATCTAATTGGAATTAGGTGGGCTGAGTGCAGTAAATTGTTTAAGGGTTAAGCTTTAAGCCTCAAGTGAGTTGGAGTTACCTCAGCTCCTTCTGTAGGCAGTGGAGAGAAGGGGGCAGCTCCAGGGTGTGGCTCATCCCGTGCTAAGTGTGTGACTGGCATAAATGTGGGGAAAAGTGAAAAAGAGAGATAATCTTATTCTAAAGATAAGGAGTATTTTAAAAATTTGTCACTAATCTTAAAGCATGTGTTTCACCTTCAGAGCAGGCCCTGAGACACGTGGCATGTTTTGTTGTGACATTTGGAGCATATCACACACAAGCACATTAAGATGTGTTTAGGCAGTGGCATAGGAGCTATGTCAGGTGAGGGTTTTTTTATCTACAGCATTTTGCAAATGGAGCAAGGTTATGTCAAGATGCATGTAGGATATATCTTTCTCTTCAGTTTTCTAGAGGTTATTTGATTGGCTTATTGAGTTCTAAAAGGCCTTTTTCTCTATTATTATTTAATCAGGCTTAGTACTAGCAAATATATTCAGTAGCAGTTTCACCATCTGAGGAGCAGAGTCTGATTGCAGATTCCCACAGTAATGTGTCCAAGAGATGATGTTATGACAGCCACCATTTTTATTTCATTGATTGAGGACAGTAATGAGGTCAAAATCATACATCTAAAACTGGTTCGTTTAAGCCTCTAATGAGCTGTGTGATATGAAAGCTTTTTCCATGTCTTACAGTATAGACACTGTGCAGTAGGAAAAATACAGATAAGCAAAACATCTGAAAGAAGTGCATAATTTCTAAAGTCTACAGAAGTAGTAATGTTTTGAATTTTTTAACCATTCTAGTAAATCTGTGGTTGGTCAAGTGTTGTTTTCTGGAGACCTGGTGGTGGTCAGCCCCGTATGCCACGACCTTCCTAGAGAGAGCATCCCACAAAGGAAGACCTTTCCAGGGGCACTGGCAAACCTCCCTGGGCAAGAGGTGGTTTCAGTGAGTGTGGCAGCCTCTCAGCTGCAAGTGATTTCAGCTCTTTGTGAAATCACCCTGGCGACCTCAGGGACAGAGAGACAGGAGCCTCGTATGGCAATTCCACAGAGGTAGCTTTGTTGTGCAGCAAGCCTGTGAAGGGGAGGCCAGGGACAAGAGCTCCTTGCTGAGCTGTGTGGATGCTGGGGCTTTTATGAGGAAAGCGAGGGTGGTACCAAAGGGGAAAGACCAATGGGTTACAAAGAATCTGCATGGGCACCAAAGCATGGTGGGATCTCACTGTGACCAGGGAGGGCTGCTCCATCCAAGGGTGTCTCTTCGGGGGGTGGTTGAGATAAGGTTATCACAGCCTATTCAAGGGACATCCCTCCAGGGGAGAGGTCTGGTAAGCTTATCTGCCCCCACACTGAAGGACTTGCAGTGCAGTAACATGAGGCTGCAATGGCATGTTGGCTTGCAGCCAGAAATTATTTGCCGTCATCACCTGAGGAAGGTATGCGTACTGAAGCACACGTTTATGGAGTTTGTTGGAGCCCACTAGCTGCACTCTGTATGGTCAGGGGTCTGTTGTTTGGAGGCCTGGGAGATGCTGATCAGAAAGCAGTGCTGTTTCGAGTTGCAGTCTAATTTAAGATGTGATTAAAGAGGTAGGAAATGCTCCTAGGAGGACAGCTGAGGACAGGAGGCTTCCAGTACCAGGGAAACAAAGCCATGAAAACTAGCGCTGTGCAGCAGTATCACATGCATATTTTTATTCATTTACTTAGCTGTGTGCCATTTTTAATTATTTTTCAAAGTTTACTGTAAAATTACAGGCCCTTACTTACTTGTATCCATTAAGAGACAAGTGTGTTCACCTATCAAATCAATATGTATGCAATTTCTCAGGTTTATCACTCGTCTCTTATGGGATTGCATTCCCCTGGTATGCAGTTTCTAATGGGCTGGTATGCCTGTTACTGATACTAAGCTGAAATGCATAAATTTTAGTGTATTGCAGTAGAACTGCAGATGTGTGTTACTGTCCTAAGCTTGTCTTGAAACAACCCTTCCCTTGGTTTGGTATCTTGCTTCTTGAATTTATAGGGTGTAAAACAGTCTATGGGCTAAAACCTTCATTTATTCATGGAGTGTAACAGCTGTCTGGGAAGTTTAGTCTGCTGGTCCTAACTCACTGATGGTTTCATTTGCATGTTCCAAATCCCATGAAGAACAAGACCAGAAATTAGTTTTATTTAGTTCACAGTATTTTATTTCAAAAGTAAGAAGATACTAAAAGATCAGTGTCTTTCTAGTCTTAATATTCTCATAGTAAGATTTATTAAAAAGATGCCAAAACCAAAGCAAAACCAACCACAAGACCCACAGGCTTGAAATTTCTCCAAGTAATAACACTGTCAATGTCTCATCTGCCCATATTTGTCTATAAAATTATTTCATATGTTTTTAACCATAGTATTTTATTCTTTATTATCTTTTCTTCCTGTCAGTGTTTTTCCCTGTCTTTTAGGGAGATCTCAATCTCCTTATCCAAATTTTTCTCTATCAGTTCCACCTGACATTTTTCTTTCTCTCAATAATGCATCTTTATACTTTTTTTTCTAAAATGTGTTTCAGGTAGATATTCCTGACACATGTTGTTTGCCTCTTAAATGCCAGTTGTAGTGTGGAGAACAAATTAACAACCATTTAAATTCATGTTGATAAATGAAGGTCAACAACTGTTTCCCCCACCTATTTTCTTTGGCTGATATACTGTAATGCAGAATATATTAACTGTTTCAGCACTGGGTTTCAGAACAATTGCATTATGTTCCAATCCTGAAACCCGCTTTTTGCATTTTAAAATCCCATTGAATCAATGCCAAGTTGACTGTATTTATATCTCAAAGAGGTCTTCTGGAAGACTGTCTTGCAGTGTAGAGCCAGGCTGTCACTTCTGTTTCTGTTATACATGCTTCGCTGATTTCTGTGGGACCGCAAATAGTAAGGCATTGGAAGATTTCTGTCCTTAGGCAGCACACCAGCCATTATTACAGGAGCATTCTGTTTATTTCAGCCTCTTCCAGTGCTTTCTGTGTCCAAGTTACCAGCCTGACCTGCCACAGAGACCAAGCAGTAGTCATCCCCTCTCCTCAGGAGAGCCTGCAAAGAGGGCAGAAGAAAAGGAAGCAGCCAGTACCATTGTGAGAGAAAGCTACAAGACCAAAAAAAAAGCCTTGCAGTTTTGGTGGTGACATTCTTTCCCAATTGCCAATTTTTTTTCTTGAAAACTTGTTAATATTTTAAGTTTATTTGCATTTTTATCCTTGGCTCTCCATGCCTGGAAGAGGAGAGGGGAAATTACGACCATTTAGAGCCAAGCTCTCTCCAGGCCTGTGAAGAGGCCCAGGATGATTACGGATGAAGGTGGATGTGTTGGGTATGGATGAAGATAGCTTGAATGTTCCCCAGGTGTGGAGCATCCACCACTACTCTGGGCAACCTGTTTGAGTCTTCACCACCTCCTTTTCAATTTTTTTTTTCTTCTATTTAGTCTGAATCAACTGTCTTTTAATTTAAAACCATTGCTCCTTGTTCTGTTGTTACAGGTCCTACTTAAGTCCTGATTGACCACAGTGGCTTTGAACGAGGGCAGATTCAGGCTCTGAGGGACCTCTTGGAGCATCTAGTTGTCAAATCCACATGTGTGTTTCAGGAGAGAAATCTTCCAGAAGAGTTTGTGTTTTGTTCAGAGACAGTACTTTTTTTCCTAGGGACCACAAAAAGCAGCTTTGTTGACACATTTCAGTTTGCTGCTGCTCCAGAGTGTGAAGTGACAAATTATCTGATGAGACCAGAGGAAAAATTCATAAAGCTATTGCATGGCAAATCTTTTTTGCCTCTCCTGGTCTGATTTCAGTCTGGAATGGAATATCTGAGAAAATGTTGCATACTTAAACAACAAACTTCAAGCACATAATAGGTTAAAGATTTTTTTTGTTGAAAATTTATTGCCAAAATTTGAAATTCCTGAAAATAAGGACTGTCATTGAAAATTTCAAGCAATACAAAGGCTGAAACTTCCCATCTCAATTAAATAGCTCCAGGAATTTGCTTTTAGCAGTATCTCTAGAAATAATGAGAAATAGCAGAGAAGATTAATGACAGTACCATTGTCAAAGTGCTGATTATAATTGGATACACATTCAAATAGCTTCACACTGATTAGCTGTTCAGATTAGGATTATTATAGGTTTAGAGTTTTTGAATTTTACAAAGGTTTACCATGGTAGTTAGTTGCTTTCTGTGACATATTTTTCATAGGTTTAGCAAGATTTAACAGAGAGAAGTGAAACAAAAAATGTTCTTCCTTTATGCAGACTGCTGTTATTTCATTTTCTGTTTTTACACTTGTAAAAGTGTCAGAGTAGTAGACCAATAAAAAACCCTTTTGTAGCTTACAAGTTAAAGACATTTGTGAAATTACTGCATGCCAAATCACTCTTAATAATAATATGTACCAGTCGTAATAAGATTATTACAAGGCTTCTGTTAATGGTTAGTCTACTTTCCAGCTCCTTTGAACTTGCCTTTAACATGTGGATATGCATATATAAATTGGTATTAGTAAAATCTTTCTTGGTTTCTAAGAATTGCTGAAGAGAGAGGGAATAAGAGAGACAGGTGGCTCTAATATTGGCATAGTTTGTGTTTGATAGTCACATGTCCTCCAGCACTGATCTGGGATATAATTTTTTAATGTATTCAGCATAATACAGGGTAGATGCTTTTTAATAAACATGGAAATGCTTTTCGCAGATGTTTCCTTGCAGAATTTTAATTTAGTTATTAGTAATTCCCTGAATCCTTTGGAAACCAGTACTTTTTAGCTACCATTAATCTCTACCACTCTGTCTTCAGACTCCTGTTTTCCAAGGGGAGTTCAGAAACCCAGCAGAAAGTTTTAACAGCCTCATTGAAAACCTAGTACTATACAATACAGTTAATTTTTACCTATTCTCACCAAAATGATATTTCATATGAAAAAGTATAATAAACTGGTAATTCTTTAGTGAGAAGACACTATTTTTCTCATGCAAACCCACTTTTAAATGGAAATATGGTCCTTCAAGGCATTTTTTCTTATAGTTTTTTGTGATTTAGAGGAATATAGGGAATGCATATGAAGGGCAAAGAGAATTTTAAACACTGTATTACTAGATATTACCTCCTGAATAAGCATGTCCAGTATCTACCATAGTAGATATTTTGCACATATACTCTCATATTTTAAAAATGATGAACACATTTTGCCCACTTATGTGTTTTTATCCTTCAGGCTTACCCCATTGTCTTGGTTTAGGAAAGACATTCCAAGCCACAAGCCTCTCCTCCCCACAGCCTCCTGTGGGAGACCAAAGGGAGAGATTATGGGTTGAGGTAAGAGCAATTTACTGGAAGCAGCAATGTGATAAGAAAACAAACAGTAATAGCAACAATATTATAACAAAAGTGTACAAGGAGAGGGTGATTGACATGCAAAAAATGCTCACCTAGCCTGAAATGAAAAACAGTGTAGGACAGGCCCTGCGTGATCAATTGCAAGCCCTGCAGCCTCTTCTTGGCAGTGGGAGAGTCCCTTTCTCCTGCCCCTGCCCATGATGTGAGATGCTCCCGAATAATACAAAATCTTGGCTGTGCCCACACGGCTCCAGGCTCTGCCCCCTTATGCCCCCTCACCCCGTCCTTGGCTGAAATGAAGACACCCATTCAACCCATGTGGCTGTCAGGCAAAAGTATTCCAAACAGAATGCATTATGAAGGAGTACAGACTCTTCAGTTTGATTTCTGGTCCAGGTACACCTAGCTTTTGTTTGGCTGCCTTGTTTTTGGTTTGTTTTTGGTTT
>VZRF01014699.1:686112-922809 GCA_013396875.1 Vireo altiloquus
TTTTTTTTTTTTTTTTGCTTCATACTCATGTCGCCATCTCCTAATCTTCTGGGCTGGATTTCATAATGAGTCACCTAAAAGGTGAGCATCCTCTCTAAAACAGTAGTTGAAGGGGAGAGAAAAAGACGGACATCTAGTATGTGTGATTCATCCCATCTAAGATTTCAGTTTTAGTTCAGTATGAATCATGAGCTAAAGATACTCTCCACTAAATGCAGAGAAATCCTGCATGGTTGGCTGGGGCCAGGCATCTTTTAGATGTCTGAACTGGATAAGTTATATGTGATGGTCTGTGATCACTTGTACACAAAGACTTTTTCTTTCTTCTGTTGGTCACAAAGAGAGTTCTCTGGTGCAAGAACGCAATAGAAATACCTGTGTAATGTATTCTGCCAGTGAAAAAGTTATGCAAGAGCCAGAGCATCATTGCCTTTATTCTTGCATCTCTGTTCCCTCTTCACAAGGCCATGTGGCACCAGCAATGCTGGAATTAAGTGTCAGTCTACTGAAAACATGATTACTGTCAGATTTTGAAATAGCACACTACTCCTCTAATAAAATAAATTTTTCTGTATATAGAGTTTCCCTCCAAAATTAGTCTCAGGATAAAGTGGTGGATTTAACCTTACATGACAGCCTGCAAAGGGATACATGGGGAGATGGAATACTGCTATCATTCTGAATAACTGAATTTAATACAAAGAATCTGCATCTAGAACTCCTTAATTTTCACAGTTTTTAGAATTTTCAGTCTTAGTGATGCCTCATGTTGCAGAAACATTTATGAATTTTCCCTAACGCTTTATATATTATTACCAACCTAAAATAGACTCTATTTTACTTGGTCTAACAATTATTTAAGTTTAACAAAGTTTTAACATAGGCCAATATTGAATAAGTTACTGAATTTTATTTTTTTTTTAACTCTTGGATATTCTTGTCTTTATGAGCCTGCAGCTTGTTTAAACACTGCCAGATGATTAACTAACTTCCCAATTAAAATCAGCACTTGATAGTTAAATGCTGATTCTAAATTGATAACCAGTTATGATATGAAATGACCTTGCAGCTTCTATACATAGAACAGCCTTCTTTGTACTTGATAATGACATAAAGTATTGCTGTTTTACAATTTTCTGTATTAGAAGCAAGAATTTTTATCTCAATATTGAAGCGTTCATTAGATACAGGAAGAATTTCATGTAGAATAATCTCCAACCATAAGCATTCTTCACAATATTTAAGGTATAAAGTCTTCACAGAATTTATGACATACGACCAAAAGGTATTACAGAGGACAAAGTCAAAGGCAAAGTGCCTGTTTTTTTGTTGTGGGATATAATATCGCAGATAAAAACTGTAAGTTCTTTAAGATTTGAATAGAGAATATCATTCTTTTGGGCATTATTATGCATAGGTTATCTAAAAGCTGTACGCATACAGGCGAGTACATCTTAAGTATCAGTTAGTCTTAGAGAAGCTCATGATAAGGTAAGTTTAGAAATCAGCACTTAACAAGGCTTAGTTCTTACACAGCAACCAAAAATAAGTCCTATCTGTCTTGCAGTAACAAGAAATAATGATGTGCTGGTGCTTCCCTTTAATCTGGAAAATTCTGTCATTCCCCAAATTAAAATGGTCTCTTATCTATACTGTTCTGATTTTCCACAAGTTTGCAAATTCTTGAAGACAAGCACTCAGTTAAAAAATCTGTAGCTATATTTCTTGAACCTTTTATGCTGGTATGATGGCAAGGGATGAAGTCACCAAAGCTTCATGATTATTGCCTGTCAAGCGAGCTGTGGGAAATCACAATCTCTCTGTAACCACAGTCATCTGCGCTTGTGAAGTAAAATACACAACCTTAATCCAGGGGCACTCAACCTTTCCAGCTGGGCAGACAGTGCTTATTATAGGGCCCTAGTGACTTCCATCAAGAGGTGCACATTGGGTGAACATTAGTAGAAACTAGGAGAGAAGAAGGCTGAAGAGCTGGAGATGTTCTGATAGCCATAAAATACGGTAAATTTTTCATTACTCAGGTGTTTGCTTAAACCCCTTCGGAGTAGGTGGTGTCAGTTATAGCTTTTCTGTTTGACACCTGAGTAAAGTATTTTTTTCTGACTTCCCATCACTTGGCAGGTGCCAGCTTCTGCTGCCAGACATTTTTCTGTGGTGTCTTTTGCTGTTCACTCATAGAATATCCTGAGATGGAAAGGACCCACAAGGATCATCAAAGTCCAGCTCTGGGCCTTGCACAAGACCACCCCAGGGATGAGTGGGTGGTATAGAATAGCGGTGTAGCCACACCCACACAATCCTATTCTCCTTCCGTTCACGTGCGAGGAAAACCGGGATAGGTCTTACATCATACCTGATCTGGGATTAATCTTGGCAAACCCAAAGGATTGTTCTTGTATTTCCAGTACTCATTTGTACTGTTAGCTGTATTAACCTTTATTCAAAGGTACTCTTCTTTCCTCATGTGTTTGTTCCTCAGAATAGAACAAATCTATCAGAAAAAAAATTCTCTCTTTGAAGCATCCTTTGCGGTTCAAATTATTGTCTTCCAATTCATTACAAGATGTGTAAAATTCTTCATTGCAGCATGTATCCTTTCATGGTTTCCTCTTTCCAATCCACTCTTTTTACATTTTTTGTATTTTCTTAGATTGTAGGTCTTGGGGTGAAATAGCATAAGCAGAAGTTATAAATCAGAATGTCCTAATCATAAAATTATATGAAAACATTTATTGTATATAAGGCGTAGTGGAAGAAAGACCATGTTTTTATCTGTTAAGGAAAGGGCTGTTGATCTGTTGGCACCAAAGGCCAGTGTTTTCCTAAAGGCTCCTTAGTTTCGTATGTGTACTTTTACAGTAATAAGTAAGTAAATAAATAAATAAATTCACTTTTGATAATATAAGCAGGAGAAGCCAATGTAATATTTAAAATTTTAAATTGGTTATTTTATGGTATACCATCATGATTTTAGTTTCAACAAATTTCTGTGATTGTTTTACATAGGCATAGTATGTTTGCTAAAATGTACTCTACTAATATGCTGCTCTAGATTTTCCTGGGATTTTTTTTCATAAATACTGCTATTTATAGAAATTTTATTAGTATATGGCTGTATTTTCATTTACACTTGATTTACTGCATTTACTCAAACTGACTAGGTACTTTAAACATGTAATTAAACAGTATCCTCTGCTGTGTGCAATTTCAGCAAAAAAAAAAAGGAATTATTTCCAATTTCAAATCTGAAAAAAGTACGTGTTATTGCTTTAAATGATGTTATCTCTGAAAGGTGAACAAGTAAAATGCCAGTAAAATTCTAATTTCAAGACTGAGGCCTTATATTTATATCTTTGTGATTTTTTCTGTTTAATTATATCAAACCCAGACTTTTCTTGGAGATCCTACTGATTTTCCAGAAATTTAGATTACGTTCTTGAAGAACCAATTACTCTGAAAGTATTGACCCATTGCAGTGACCCTTCTGCTTATTTTTACCTCAGATTCAATTTGACCTGAAAAACACAAAACAGATTTTTTATCATGATTAAGAGGAAATGACACTGGGGGAGGGAGAGGATTGTATTACCTGAAGTGGTAGCAAGGTAAGTAAATGCACTGCTGATATCTCCCATTAGCTTTCACTGCTTCATAATTTGTGTCTTAGGACTTCAAAGAAAAAAAAAAAAAAAAGGCACAAAAATCAACCTGTAGCAAGACCAGTTAAAAAAGCCTGGAACTGCAAGTTCAGTTTGGTTGCTTTCATTATGTAGTACAATATCTGTAGCTGCTGGTTGCAGGTAATGCTCTTAGGCAGCAAACACTGATCTGCCAGCATCTCTGTTGGTTTGAGGTAAGGCTAAGAACGCAACTCTTACTTCCAGTAACTGGAGGGAAGTTAAAATTCATAATTTCAGTCCCTATGAATTATATAGAATGAATTTAACTTCTCAAATCCTCCTTGTTTGGTTTGGTTATATATAAATAAAATAAATGCTGGTTTTCTTGAATTGCTTAGAGTTGTTGCAGGTTTTACTTTTTCTGCAACTGCAATGAAACACACTTGTTGAAATGGACATTTGACTTGTGTATGGTGATGCCTTAGGTTTTAACTTTTATATTTTTCAAATCCTGTACTGCTAGTGTAACTTTGAAGTTTCCTGTAGCTCGTTAAGTGCTCTTCTGTCATGCTAAGACAGACATAACAAAGCCTCTCCAGCTTGCTCTCCAAGGACACACAGACTGTCCTAGGCTGAAAAACTGTAAACCATCATCTTGGGGAGGGGGGGAAAGCTTGGGGAAATTCCATCACTGGCTGCGTTCTGGTCAGTGAAATTATGCTGATATAAAAGTGTGAAGAACTCGTGGCCTGTTGTCCATTTTGGGATCCACTGGGACAGGACCTTCTGGAGCCCAGAGTGCACCTCTGAAGACCTTTCAAATAAATACCTCCTTTATTCCTTTATTCCTGTCTAGTCTCTCTTTCTAGGTAGCCATTTAAGGCATCAATGGGATTTCAAGCCATCATGCTAAACAAAATGGTGTGCCAAAGTGTGGGTCTGGGATGAAGTCTTGATGTCTGGTCCTTCAGGTTCATATGGCTTTGGCTTACAGAGGATACTGGAGCTCACTGGAGGGCTCACAGTGTGTGAAGACAGTTTTCCTATCAAGTCTGCAGCTTTCCTGTACTTCCCTGCAGGACCTGACTGAGTTGGGAAAGAACCCACTAGCATCTGGAATATAGGCATAGTGAGTGCAAGTAGAGAGCTCTCAAATTGTTTTCAGGAGTACTATCAGCTACAAATTCCCAGTACTTTGGTGTGTGTACCAAGCCCCTGTAGTACAGATGGCATTCCCTAAGGACCAGATTCTGCACTGGTGCATATGGCATTTTCCCTTGCCAGGAGCAGTTCAGTTTTCTGCTCTGCCTCCTAGCACATGATTGAAAATTCAACAAAGATTTTATTCAGCTTCAGAACAAAAATCTGAGCATGAACCAGAAGTCCAGGCTTCTCGCATAGAAAGCACACTTTTTTAGCAAACCAGTCAGCATGGCCAGGAGCACTGACTGGGCCACAGTAAAGTTAACATGCTGAATATGATTCAGGCGGCTGCAGTGGTCCCATTTGAGATGCCCTAATGGTTTACAGATGCTAGTTCTGCAGGTTACTTGTGTCCTACCTGCCTCAGCCTCACTGGAGTGGTTTGGATTGCTATGAAACCTCTGAACAAAACTCCAGAGGAGGCAGCTAAAGTAATTGCCGTTGGTCAGCTGAGTAACTCCTAGGGTTCAGTGACAAATTTCTAGACATTATGACTGGTAGAGTATCTATCTCAGTATGCATACAGTTTTTAACTAAAGCTAAAGCAATTTCTTATATTTTATTTCTACCCACCTACTGCTTTCCACCAAGAATTATACACGTTTAATTTACAAGTATGTTTGCTATAATTCAGTCTTTGTATATTATCAGAGCAAGAATTGCTGCTGGTACAGTGGGAGGACTGAAGCTCCTCATCCCATCTATTCTGGGCTGTCTTCCCCACAACTAGGATGATGATAGCAGTTTTTTGGAGAAGACTTCCTATTTCATTCATGATAGCCATATGCTAAACAAGTGCAGTGGGCTCATCAGGACTGACCCTAATCCCATTTAGGCATATTTCAGCATAGTTTAGCTCTCTTGACAAAGAAAAAACATCTTTTATAGCCAGAAAAGCCCTACATATATCCATTGAATAATATTATTTTGAAGCCAGTATTACCAGAATAATTCAAAGTCATCAATAACTCTCTGCTTCTATCTGAAATTTGAAATATGAGTGTTTTGGAAAATCCATAAATGTTGATAAGTATCTAAACCTTGATGTGTGTATATATATATATATATATATATAGCATCACATGTGGAAAGGCACTTCAAATATCGAAGTGAGACACGAACGATTAGTTTGTTCCAATTTATACTAATGATACTATTTTGATTTTTAATGCTTTTTCTTTACAAGTGGCTGCTGTGTACTTAGAAGGAAACAAAACTTATCTTAAGTGTCTTCCAAACAATTTCCACTTGAGGAAGAAAAGGATTTCTAAGCCCTGAAAAAAGCATTTGGAAGCACATGAATGAAGAACTAGAATAAAGTCAGGATAATCCTCTGGCCTTTCTTATGCAGCAGGTCAGATGAGAGGATCACTGAGATCTTTGTGGCTTTATAATCTATGATTAACATATTAATTTTTAACTGTGTGCTTTGAATCAGTTCTTTGCAACAATACCTATAAGCATGTCTTTATTTGGGGCAGGTGGAGCCAAAGCAAGGGATTAAAATTAGGTAGATGTTGAAGTGCTTTGTAGACTTGAACTTGACTTCTGACTTGCTGAACTGTTGGTCTTTTAGATTATTTGGTCTGAAGTTTGTGTTTTTTTGGTTTTTTTTGAGTCATGGTCTTCATACCTTGCACTTTATTTAGAAAAATAAAAGGAAGTTTATTATTAAGTATATTATTAAGGTTTTTTCTTAATCCTTTTCTTTGTTTAAAGAAACAATTTTATGAATTAAGAAATATATTAAAATAAGTTTTATATTGGTGGAATAATTTTTTCCCCTAGGTTTGGGGATTTTTTACAATGTTTTCATAGAATTGTAGAATAATAGAAGTTATTGGTCATCTGGTCCAGCCTTCCTTGACAAAAGCACAATCTAGACCAGATGGCCCAGCACCCTGTCCAGTTGAATGTAGGAAGTGCCCAATGTTAGGTGATTGCCCACTTCCCTGGGGGAATTATTCCAATGTCTGATTGTTCTAACAGTAAAACTGTTGGGCGGTACTACCAGGGCACATCAGTTTGTAGGGGTCGAGCTTCTGCAGCAGTTTCCTAACAAACTCCTCCTTCACAACGGCAGGGCTGTGTTTGTGTCACCCTGGATTTTTGTTCTCAAGCTCTGCGACCCAACAGAGCTGGTAAAGACAGAAGTGAGAACCTCCGCCTTTTCAGCATTGTTGGTGATTAATTCACCTCTCTTGTTTAACAGCAGGGCAGTATTTTCCTCCTATTTTCTTTATTTTCAGAAAAAAAATAGGTATCACCTGTAGAAATATTCTAGAAGTTCAGTTTTTCTTGTGGAAATACACTAAGAGAATGTAAATGATGGAAAAATAATTGTCAACCTGAATTTTGTATTTCAGGATCTGAATTAAATCTATGAACAGTAACAGCACAATTAAATAATGTATCTTTATGTTTCTAATAACCTGTTAAAGTTTTAAAAAGTAGTAAACCTCAACATGTTACTCAGCTTGCTATCATTCTTAGTAAACTAATTAAAAGGTAACATTTAACTGGAATATACTGACCCCTGAAAAACATACCTTTGACAGTTGTAATGTGTGACTTTCAAATACCTCCCTGGAGGTATTAAAAGACATGCTGATGTGGCACTTAGGGATAGTTTAGTGATTGACTTGGCAGCACTGGTTAATATTTGGATTTAGTGATCTTAAAGGTCTTTTCCAACCTAAATGATTTTATGATTCTATGACTATTTCTCCAGATGTATATTGGGGCTATTGCTTCCATTACAAAGTGCCTGTGACAGCTGAAATCAGTAAATTCCTGGAAGTGGGGTGCACCTTCCAATGTATCAAGGAAAGAAATAGTAAATACGTAGGCCAATAGTAAAAAGCACCTACATCTTCCTGTAGGAAGGATTCATCTTTCCATCTCTCATCCGTGCTCCCTTTGGTACTGTAGTTTATGTATCTCAGAATATTTCTATTAGAAGTAGAGTTATAAATGTAATTCACAGACAGTGATATGATCAACAAATTGCTTTGCAGTTGCAAAGTCTCTGTCAAGATTTCTTGCACTGATTTGTTATTCATACACCAGTACTTCCACATAACTTTTTTGTGTGCTGTTGTCACCTGTCTTCAAGAATCTCGAGTGAGCTTGGTAATTGGGTTCTAAGCATTTGTCAGCTGCTGCTCTAGCCACTGCCAGTGTTTTTAGTTACCCAGATGCTACGAGTAGGATAGCTGCATCTATTCTGGTGAAATACACGCTTTCTGACAAACTTTGTCATTTCTGCCATCACAGAATTCTCTCACAGTTTTGTTTCATTTCCATTGGTCTCCTTTCCTGCCATGTCTTATTTTTCTCCCAGTTCTCACTGTATTTAATCCCTTCTGTCTGGACGTCACTTGCCACAGCCTTTTTCCTGAAACTTCAGTGTCCTGCTTGTTTGTTGGATAGTCTTGCATATGTGTACCATTTTGCTCTCTGCAAAGCCAGCTCTAACTGTTGACCAAAAACCTGTTGACTAAAAACTAAACCAACAGATAATGAGTGAGAGAATGAACAGAATTTGTACACAAGTGTAGGTGACTCCTCATGGCTGGCTGATTTGTAAAACCACCCTTGTGAGTGTCCTAAGACATTATGATAATGAATAGTTTCTGAGGGCCTGTTTCTCAGTGTAGGAACAAGTTCTGGGTTTTGAGCTGCTGGTGAGCTGTATGTTGATGCTATTTAGGACTGTGTGCAGGCAGCAGTGGGAAAAAGAAAGCATAAAAGCAGCAAGAGAGTTTGTCCTGCATGCCTCTACCTTTTGGCAAAATTGCAGTTTTACAGTGGTGGTGTTGATTTGCGATTCTTAGCAAGTGTACATTAGCAGTCCAAAAGTCTGCTCCAGAGTTAAGGTTGCCAAGGGCACTTTCAGCTCTAGTGTTCAATTACTTTAAACTCTCATACAATATAGTAGTGTATTTTATAACACCAGAAAATGATGAATAAAGTAGTGTTGACTTCATCTTATGGAAAGCACTTGCAGGTATGCCCCAAAATAATCTAAGGCTGCCCTCCTCAATTGACAGGTAGTTACTGGAAAAAGCAGTAGTTATACAATAATACACCTAAGTAGCAGTGGAATTACTTGTGTTGTATGTCAAGTTTTTGAGTTCATCATATGCCTTGTTTGTTTTCCAGCTTCCATTCACAGCATTGAGTTCAAATGTACTGAAGAGTGGGGGATTGGTTGAAGGAGTTTGTCAGTGTTGTCAATTGAATGTAGAAACCTGAGGCTTCAAGTTATTGTCACCTAAATATGAGTGTCTGCAAGTAAACTTTGTGAGCAAGGGTAGAGTTGGGTTCAGTTACCTCAGTTTAGGTGTCTAATACTATTTGAGCTGTCCTGCCATATCTGAATGTAGTGCCCGTGAAGGTGACAAGGCCCAGACAGAGACTGGAGTGGTGGACCCATACTTTCCCCTGGGACAGAATTTTTATTGTGAGTGGTACTTCAATAAAAGTATATTGCAGTGATGGGAATCTAATAAATACTAATGAAGCTTACAGGTCTTCGTAGAGCCTGTGTTTTATCATCTCCATGCATGCGTTAAGGGTGGCATACAGCTTCTCTAATTACTTTGGATGCCTGTATTGAAGTATTCAATTCTGTCCATAGCTGTTTATAATGGTGGGAGCTTGTTCATATTTAGACAACTAAATGTAGATCAGTGAAGAACTACATACATGGCACTTTCAGTACTAAGATTTCATATATTGAAAAAAATAGGTTGGCATGTTTAAATTGGGATGGAAAATTAAGTAGTAATATGAATGATTCAGATCTCTGCAATAACAATATCTAAATAGAGGCAGTTAAGGAAAATATTCTTGTACAAAGGAGAAGTGATGAAGTTTGCAAGGGTTGTTTGATGAGTGTTAGATTCAGAGACAGAGTGGAAACCACACTTAAGAGAGTGCCTTTCTTTTAGCTTATGCCTAATGCACTCGTCTTGATTTGACATAATGTTTTCTTTTCCCACAATTTTTCTGTACCATTCGTCAGCATCTGTAGTGGAAATGTTCTGACCCCATTATTAAAGAGGGCAGAACAGAGGTTAACATTGTTAAATAATCTTTCTTTGATTTTTCCAGAGGCTTCAGGATATTTTAGTTCAGACTGTGGCATTATCAGATGACCCTGACTATGCATTAGCTGGTGGGTTAACTTTATCCAGCAGTGAGATGCCCACTCCATTCTCTTGCCACAGAGTCCATCCCCTGCAGCCTCTAACATCTACACAAGCCTTGGGACCTACACCCCATACTGTCAGAAATAGCATATTCCTTTTTGTGCCGATAAAGGAAATATCCATTCTTCCCTCTGTTCCCTGTAGTTGTTTGAAAAATGTTCTGATGGCCAGAATTAATCCTTTTTCTACTTACTCTTTTATCTCTGCTTAGTTTTTGACCTTCCTCTTTTGAGGTGAGGAAGTGGTGTGAGTACGTAGGGTTTGATGGGTCTCAGGAAAGAGACAAGGAAATTACTGAGCGAGATGAGCGGTGACATAATATGTGCGAGAGCGGAAGGGAGAGGGAAGTTGTTGTGACAGGTACATCTCCTCTTCATACTGTCCTGTGTTGTGCTGGCCATACCCATATGCCATGAAGTAATGCTCACTAGCATATAGAGAAAAAAAGGAAATTTGGGGTTCTTTCCTCTAATCACAGAGCAACAAATGATTCTCGCAAGAGACGCTGAAACCGATGCTGAAATTTAAAAAACCCAACATTACAGAAAAATAGTATTTCTAAACTTTTATTTTATCCTTTAGCAAAGTCTCTTGTCTGTTTCTCAAAAGCAAAAGCCACGTTTTTTGGGCCTTAGATAAAGAGTATTTTTGGAAATCTACTTCTTCATCATGACAACAACCATATCGGATTTTGAGCCCTGCCTCACAGCTTTGTGGGGAGGCCTAAGTCAGGTTCACATTGATAGAAGAGCATGATGTTGCTTTATCAGTATTGTCACCTGTCAGGCAGTGGAAAATTATTGTCAATGGTGTCTTTTCAAAGTGCTTTCAACTTCTGAACTGTCTTAATACATCCAAAAGTAGCATTTCCTGCAGCATCATACTTGTTTAGTGTGTTTAGTTGGTCATTTAAGCTTAAATTTAAGTTCTCGATTTCACTGAATTCCACTGAAATTCTTATGTTGTATGATTATAATCTGCAATTTCTATTTTGAGTTGCAACCTTGAATTCAAACCCCTGACATTCACATTGCTTTAGGTATACCATATACCAGGGAATCCAAGTTTTCTGTACAGTCGACCCATTTCTTCATTGCTTTATGTCTCTAAAAGCTTTGGATTACCTACAAATTTCTTCTCTACTGATTTTTTAACCAGTAAACATGTGTTCTTATCCAGAAGCTATTGGGATGGTGACTGATATTGCACTGTCATAAGTACCTGGAGAAACACTCATGTTGAGGAAAACCAAAATAAAATATAGTGATACAGAAATTTGTTTTTCCCCAACACATATATTTTATCTCTTTATGTGTATAATTTAAGTGTGTTTTTTGAAAGCATGTTCCTATATTTATGCAGTTTGTCTGTGGAAGGATTTTGTATTTACATACAAAGTATCTCTTGAGAAAAAAAATCACAAGACAAATCTGGATTTTTTAATCACCTGTTTAAAACTCTAAATTTCAGATTCTTGAATGTGTATGCAACACTGAGTACTTGAATAATTTGCATATTTAATCATCTTCTTTATTGCATTTGGCTTGCTGAGAACAGTAGTTTGTTTATGTACATGTGGGAAAAGGGATAAAACCTTTCAATCTGAATCTAGAGGGAAAAAATCCCCAAACCAACCATGTGAGTACGGCCATAGCATTTTTGCTGGTTGTGCCTTTAATGCATATTTTCAATTACATCTTGCACTGGGGTATTTAAGCATCAGTAATATAGTTATTCATACCAGGCTACAGCCTATGGTGTCAAGTGATAGCTGGCATTTTCTCCATTCTCTCAAGAGATAATGCAGAGAACTTTGGTCATTTACTTTTCACACAAGCAGGATTTTCCCATCAGTAGCTTTACAAGGTTGTCTGTTTATAATCCCTCCTCACTTCTTGAACATAATTTTGCTCTTAATGATAATACTGAATCTTCTTGTAAGGGTTGTCTTCAGCTTTTGTTACAGGGGTTTTAAGTAGTGTAATAAAATCTAGTGATGTGGTCATTGTCGTCTACTAAAAGCCTAGAGTACGACAACTTCTGCCAGAAGTAAAATTGGAAGCATTATCAGTGATGATGTTTTGTAAGATAAGATGGGTTTAATTATGTTTTATAAGCACAGATGAGGAAAAAGTGTACTTGTTAACTATAATTCCATTCCATTTATTCACTACACTTCCTCCAGTGTACTGTATATGTTTCACAGGAAGCTCTCCAAAGACAATATTTTGAAATTAATTATTGTTATGGCTTAGGCTTTTTGCTTTTGAATAAATAGCTCTTCAGAGCATCCTTGGACTTTCCAAGAGCACTGCTCTGTGAGGTCCTATGATGCAAGGTAGTTTGCAGGACAGTAAGAATGCAGACTGTGCTTTTTCCTGTTTACAGACGCTTTAGAAAGAAAGGGTCAGTGAAACTATTGCTTAGCATCTGGTTGCAGGTCTGTCTAAATTGTGTCCCACGGGGGTAATTCCTATTCCTCCTTGACAGCAAAGGGCTATTTTGTTGAATTTTATTTTTCTGAATTGGTGGTGCACTTCTTGGTTTACGTGTTTTCCTTTTCCCCCTTGAAAATGCTAGATCCATTAACTGTTGTTCAGTGAATACCTTTGATACTTGTTTTATGTTCTACATTGTAAAGCTTGCAAGAAAAGGTCTAAAGTCCTCAGAAAATATAAACATTTTTAGCAGAGATGAAGGTCTACTAGGAACTACCAGTAAGCTAAAGCCTTGATTTTTCTTCTTATAGTTTGGTAAGTGGGTTAAATTTTAAATTCTATCTTCACAAAATATTCCCAGTGTATTAGTTTATACAGTGCTTTTCAGAAGAACTCTGCCTTTGCCAGAAGTTCAGCTTCTGTTGCCTAAGGAGTGATGATGGCAAAATAGCAGAAACCCAAAAAAGAATTCTCACCTTCCTTTAGATGTCTGCAGCAGAGGTGAACTGTAAATGACATGCCATGGAAAGAAATAAACACATCATTTTTAGCAGAATTCCAGATTGTTCAGTTGATCTCTGTTAATCTAGTCAGTATTAGGATGAGATGCCTTCTTCTCTTCTGTGACTGGAAAAAAGTGCCTACGATGAATTCCTTAAAGGTAAATGTGCATGACATAAATACTGGGACAGATAAATTCCCATTCAGAACTTCATGACTCTTCATTAATGCTAAATTATATTTTGCATAAATAGAGGCAAATAGACATACATAACCTATATTTTTGTGTAATTTAAGGAGATATTTTTCTTCTTACTAAAGATTCTATTTAAAGATGAGTGCTTCTGAAAATCAGTTTTCAGCTTGTTTATGGGAGGATTCATTGAGTTGAGCAGATTCTGCATTTAATGACAGAATAACATAAAGTTGTAATATTTTAATTCCAACCTAAACCTGCTTGGAAAAATACTTTAAATATGATTGGAATGCAAAAGGAAGTTATTATTAAATGAAATGGAAGTGTTTTAGTGACACAGAAGCACTAGGTAGTAAGTGACAGAATATGGATAGAGAACTAAACCAAGATCCAAACTGTTTTCCAGAATATGTAAAAGATTATAAGCTCCTGATTTTCAAGCATATGTGTATCAAGTTAAATGCAGTATGAACGTAAAAAATTTAGGGAAGTTTATATTACTTGCATCTTCTGAAACTTATGGCCATGTGTTAAATCTGTGTGGAGAAAATGACATGTTTTAGCTTTGAATTTGAAAATTCTAATTTTTATTTTAAATAACTTTTCTTCTTCCATACTTTTTGGAGAGAAAGAAGTGGTTTTTATATGGAATAGTTTAAACTAGAATGTTGGAATCAAATGAAACAAATTAAATTCTGTGATACTGTCTCATATTCCAGAAGGTAGCAGTCATGCTCTTCTAACAGGGACTATGAACCAAAACATGTTTTCGGAAAGCTCTTAAGCTTATTGGCAGAGCCATGGGTATAGATACCAGAGAGATCATGTTTTTAAAGTAAAATTAGTTTAGTAGACGTGTCCAACAATTTGAAATTTCTTCAACAAGTTGTTGAGTTTAATTTGTGTTCCAAGTTGACAAATCCCAAGAGCAGCAATTTTTGAAATGTCTTCTGACTGTGTATGAAGCTTTGGTAAAGCCTTATATATTAATGACTAAGATTCCTTTATAGAATATTTCTAATCTACCGAGAATTGTCAGAACCCCTTCTGCAGGTAAAAAAACCGCATAGCTTCTCCCGGGTCTTCCTGGCTGTTCAGGGTAAACAAGGTATCAACTAAAACCCATGGAAGTTATCAGAAGGATTCCCTGGTACCTCAGCGCCTTAGATTTGGCTTGCTCCCGCTTGTCTCATCAGAACTAGCTGCATGTTTTAATTAAGGTTTGTTCAATGGCAAGAGGCCTTTCTGTGCAATGAAGGCAATGTAGCAGCATCCCTTCTTCAGCATGGCCTGCTTTGCTGTCCAAACCATGCTGTGCTTTTCTTCTTTCAGGAGCTATTTCCAAGCCAAGCAAGATGGTTGTAGTGCTGATGGAGGCATCAGACTGGGCTGTGCCAGCTTTTGGAAAAAGGAATAGATGAATGTGGAGTCTTACTTCTCTGCTTCATTTGGACATTCCTTGGCCTTCTGGTTGACATATGACAAGCTTCTGGGTTGGGAAGAAGCTTAGGTATCTAAATCACACCTGACGTTAATGGTTCATGTTTGACTTTTGTCTCTTAAATCACAGAATAATACAACAGCACCGGTTGGAATGGACCTCAAAAGTCCATTTCATCCAGCATTTTTAGCAGAATCACAGATTGCTCCACTTGATCTCTGTAGACCTGTCGTACTGACCCTTATCAAAACCACTCCTATTGACTGATTTTTAACTACCAGTTGTTTAACAGAGTGCGACTGCTCCCTGGGGGCAGCATCGAGGATGTTTTCAAAGTGACAGAATCCCAGAATGGGTATTTTCCACAGCAAGCTGACCCAACACAAGTTGGTAGCACTGTACAAGATTGTGTAGCAGCATGTGGCCATGCCACCATCGATCCGAAGCCTTTGTTGGATCAGTTTTGTGCCCCATCTGAAAAGCCTTAGTTCTTAATTGATGGTCTCCCCAGGAAGATTGTTGCAGTTGCAGGATTCTACTTCTGGCACTGCACCTTGTGTGACTCTTGTGGCACCTGGCTTGTGCTGGTCATTGCATCTGCCTTGGTAGTGGTACCTTCAGCTCATGTCTGCCTACAGCTCCTAAGAGATTTGCTCGTTTGAGGTGTGCCCAAGCGTCTGTCCATCTGTCTGTTTGCATGTCGCTCTTACTGCTGGTGGATGTATAGTCTTCCAAGCCACTATTATTTTCACTATTAACAATTATGTACTGTAAACTGGCAGTTTTACATAGATTATAACATATATAAATGACATACATAAATTTATTACATAGATTACAACACTGCAGTTCTTTGACAGATCTAGGATCCAGTTAACATAGGAAGCATTTATACTGCATCCCAAAGAAGTTTTCAGTTGAAATAAAAGACCAGAGAAAAACAAACAAATCTTAAATCCCTTACAATATATATATTTGAAAACAGATGTAAAACCAGTTTGTAGCTAACTATTCTTTTATGACAAATGAATGTTGAAATAGGAAATAACACAATGGTAACAATCAGAAAGCTGATTATTAAGCTTGTGTTTACTGTAAAATGCAGGATTATGATTCAGCAAGGCAAAGTCTAAAGGGTAAACAATGGTATTTAATAGTGTGGTTTCTTGTGATTAATGTGACTTTCTGGTGGCTTTAATATGCTCCATGCATTGTTTTGGGGAATATTTGCATAGAATATGTTAAGTGCTGAACAATATTGTATGGAAGTACCTTTCAGAGGTTATTCAGACCCTCTTTCTTACATATTATTTTTTTTTGTATGCTTTTATTCATTGCATAACAATAAATTTGTTCAATATTTCTCTAAATGAATTGCAGAATAATAACTGAAAGATTTTTTTTTTGTGGTGACTAATCTATGAATAAGAAAGATCTATTTATTGAATTGAGTTACAAATTGAACAGTTATCTTAGATTATGAAAAAATACTATGTTTTATCAGTATTGTTTACCTAGAAATCATTGCGGAACGCTCATGCCTGCTAAACAGGACATTCTCTAGATCCTTAATACGTACAAAAATATTCAGCACAAAACTCTTTGGGAACTGAAATTAAAAGACTGGTGCTGTGTGATGGAGAAAAAATTCACAGGATATAAGATATATGTTTACTTGTAATATTATTTCTTGATTATGTCATTAATAAACAGGATACAAATAAAATTTTCTTCATGCAGTCTGGGCTAGTGAATGAAAAATGCACCTGCTTAGGGATCATTCTCACTCCCTTTCCCAACATCAATCGAAGGCTAAACATTTTTTATAGAATCAGATGTGCTTTCTAATAATTGTTTGCCCTTCCTCACTTGATTTGTGTGAAGGTTCTAGCATGGATCTTGTTCATATATGGCCTGGCGATAGATTGCGTTAAGGATTGAAAGGGGCATCTGATCTCATTGATAAAAGCTTGTTGGTTTTATTAACAGCTGAATACTTCCGCTGCTTTGGATGAATGCTGCCTTAGTTCTCAGGCCATTTTACTGAAATGAATAGGCTTTCCTCCTGAAAGAAGATGACAAATATGGTAGAAAGCAGACCTTAATTTTGCCTGATAAGATGCAAATATATCATTTATTATACTTATTACTCTAATTCTCCAAATGTTTTGGGAAATAGCAATAAACCATACATCCTTTAACATATTTTACTGGTGCATATATATGCTTTGCATGTATATTTGTGCAATTAGCTGCTGGCAGTGGGCAGTAAAATGGCTATTACGTACTCTCCTTTCCATATGGGTATGAATTTCAGAATTAAATTTAGCTTATTGCAGAGGAAATGTGCTGATTCACTGGCAGAAGTGTGTCATCTATACCAATGACTGTCGGGTGTGAATTCAGGAGAGCAGGGGCAGTGGTAGTGCTGGCACTGGTGCTCAGCAGGTGCTGGTGTGGTGGCCAGCAGCAACACCTGAGAAGCACAGAAACACTGGCAGGAAGAAAAGAGCAGCCAGACAACACAGAAACAGTATTTATTCCCAGAGAGGAAGAGAGATTTTAGCATGGCTTTTTTTATTACTATTATTATTTCTCTTCTGAGTTCACACATGAGAGGAAGAGTTAAAACATTTGCTTCAGCCCTTCAGCCCTGAAGCAAAAGGAAAAAAGAATCTACTTAGTTGGCACCAATCTACAAACGGATAGAAAATGTGTTTTAAGGACAGAGAGCAGAACCTGCTGGCATGTACACATCCAGCCTCTGGTATAATGCAGGTCTCTAGTTCAGGGGCACATATGAAAACCAATACACTGACCTTAATATTGATTTACCCTATACTGTGTAAATCTTGTCCTTCAAAAGCTTTTTATGCTTTTTTCCTGAACCTGCTTCACTCTCTTTTGTCAGAAAAAACACACCTAATTTATGCAAGTAACTCCTGAAAAACTCCCCTCCATCAGAAGTTCTCAAGGCACTAACCTCAGCCACTGCTCCCACTAAATTCATGAAACTGCAGTACTCTAAATCCCCCATCATCTTTCTCTCAGAGGAATACAAAAATATATGAGTTTTATTTGATACTGTTCTAATATTTAAGAAACTTCTGTGGAAATTCCACTTTGGACAAAAACTTGCTTCAGTAATAAACAAATGAAAGAAAGCATATCGGAAATAACGTGCAGCTCCAATGGAGGAGATAATAGTTTATCCTCATTCACACTGGAATAATAGTTTATTAGACTTCCATAATAAACTTTATAGTGATGTTACTTTTTAAATCAAGAGTTGAACATTTGTGATGACAGTACTTACAGTGTTTGTCAACAGAAATCTTGCTTTGATGCATCCAGACAGGCATGAGGCAGAATGGCTCACAGGATTAGAAATGGGATAAAGAACAGTAGGCTTTGCATTTGTAATTCAGGAATGTTGTGTTATTAGTACCTCTTATTGGTATCATATGATTTGAGTTTTTGGCTAATTTGCTGTAGAAGCTATTGCTTGTAAGCAAATACTCATATTGCAACTCCCTAAGTTTCTCAGGCAGCTGAAATCATTAAATCACAGAAATCTAAAGCTCAAACTGTCCTGATGAAATCATCTAACTCATCACCTCTACTGAAAGCAGGATCAAGTACATCCATATGTGACAGACGCTGGTGTATATTCTGTTCTTAAAGTGAGAAAGCTTTTCCTGAGATCAAACATAAATCTTCTTTGCTGCAAATAAAGATAATCTCTTGTTATCTGCCACGGTCCCAAGGAACAATTGATCATTGTGTTTTCTACTCCAGTTTCTGCCTACTCTCCTCAAACACCTCTCTCCTTTCCCTTCCTGCTGCCACTTCCTCTCGGCTGCACCTCGTGGGCTCTGTTTGGCTTTCCCTTCATTAAAATTGCATGTTTTGGTCTTTCAGCGTCTTCTTGTTTTCATTTGGGCTCTTCAGTTTGTCTAGACTAACTTATCCCAAAACACTGGCAGTTCTCTGGAAAAGGTCCACCAGCGATAAGTAGAAGACAGTAACTATTTCCAGTGTCTCACATGAAATAGTTGTTAGTTCACAAAGCCAAAGTGACACTGCTTTTGTTCTGCACCAGTGACATGTACAGGTAGTGATGAATCATACATTTAGGGAGCCATTTTAGTTCCCCAGGCCCTTTCTTCCATTCTACTGAGTTTCCAGGCTGTTTGATCATTTGATCATTTGGAACTATACTTGGCATCCTGCCCCTAACCCCCCTTTTTTTTCTTAATACCTCACTTGGTACTCTGGAGGCGGACTTACTTGGCAGGCCAGGTTCACGTGGCATTCTGGTTGTCTGCAGGGTTTTGTAGAACCTTCCCCAGCGTCAGGTGAGCACTGTAAGCAAAGTCTCCTGTGCACCACTGCCGAATGAAGCTGGGTCCGGGGCAGACTTGAGTAGCTGTGGCTGCCATTTGTCCACAGCTCAATAAAGAAACACCAGCGCATTTCATGTGTTGTTCTTCAATTGTGCTTTGAAACCATCTGAGGCTGCGCTCACTTGTACCATGTAGACATTAGATCTGTTTGAGATGTCCTGTGTTTTCTGCCTGGCTTCCAAATGCTTGTGGCCAAGAAGGGTATGCAGCTCCTAGTAGGTCTGTGTCATATCTGTGAGCCTGCTCTTGTGTCTGGAGACTTCACATGTGTTGGGATACCTGATGCTATTTAAAAACAAGTAATATTTGCTATGAATGAATGGACTTTTGTTTTCTCACAGTGTCAAAATACGTATGTGTATAATTTGAGAGATTTGGCATATTTTCCTATTTTCCTCAAAAGTGGATAAAGAAGCCATTGCTCCAGATTTCTGTTCTTGCACCTTTTATTAAGATCAACTGGTAAAGACTTTCCAAAGACGTTATTCCATTAATTTCTTAGAGTTACATTATTTAAAAATAAAAATTATTTGGCCTAAGTATTAGAAATACACTTTGTATTTTATGTTCTCATCTGTAGAGGGAAATCATCATGTACAAAACATGTCAGTAACTTAACTGAATTATTGTTAGTCTGCAATGTCTTATGTACAGAGTTGTCACGCAGAAGTAAAAGACTGAAATAATTAATACAGTATAAATTTCTATTTTTCTGACCTTAATAATTCTTTACCTTTACAAAGGATTAAGTGCTTTCAGAAGGGATCTTTTCAAACTGTGTATAAGCCCTGTTGTAAAGACAGTCAGCAAAGTTGATAAGGATAATTTTAGAAATTAAGCTGAGTGGCTGTTTTTGCTGTGAAAGAGATGTAACTTCAATAAATGAGAAAATTTATATGTGGCTTGTGGGAAGAACCTTTTGATTTAGTTGAGGCAGTTGTTGCTGATCTTACAGTTTAATTTCTTAATATAAATGGAAACATTTCCAGTAATTACATATATGTTGACATTAAACCTTTCACTGAAGATAGTAATCATATTGATATAAATACATTGCGCAAGGATAGGAATACTTGAAGTAGCTTATTTTATGTTAATACAGAATGAATAGCTAGAAATAAGTTGAAATACATTCATTTTTCAATGTTATTTGAAATAACAGGGATTGTTTGAACCTTTTTTATCAGTAAGGCTCCAGAGTACATGAATTAATTTTAATTCCCTTTGAAGACGATTGCCACAGGAAATTAGCCTTTATTATTGCATTGGCCGTATGCAGCTGAATAAAGCTTGAAAAAACAAAGATCAAATAAGAAAAAAAGTACTTTTCTTACTACACCTTCATTTCCTTCTCCATTTTTTTTCAATGGAAATCGTTGGTTCACTTCTGGTGAAATTGCTTCCTTCTGACTGGGCACTGTTGTTAAAGTACGTTTGGGATTAAATGAGCTAGCTATATATTGGGTAGATACTGCTGAGACTTAGAAGTTGGATTCTTTTAAACATTTGATTGAGCTCCTATTGTTGAACCTGAGAAAGCTTTCTCAAACATCAGGAGTTACCATCCATATGAAGAAATTTTTACCTTCCCAGATCACTTTTCCTTTCAAGAGTTAAAGCTCTCCAGTAAACAGAAAAAAAATACCAGGGGAAAATCTGAAGGTAAATGCATACCCTGCTTCTTGGTATGTTTTAAGGTATGGCCAGATTTTATTTGCAGTGTCTTTATTGTTTCTCCTGAGAAATTAATGTTTACAGACATTTTAAAGCACCTGTACAGCAGACACAAACCGAAACATACAGATTGTTGTTATTTAGCAAATTCTGAGGACCTTTATACTATGTGCTGGGGAAGCATTAATGGAAAAAGAAAAGAGAGAGCTCAAATGTAGTTCAGAGGACATTTTCTGGCTGCCTTGGCGGGCTCCAGTCCTAATTTGTATTCTGTGAGCTGTAGTGGAAAAGTGTGACTTATGACTGATGAAGTGGATTTATGTTTCTGTATGCAGAAGTTTCAAGAGATCATTTTGTCTGTGGAGAGGCTGGATTGCAGAGTCTGGCAGTCAGGGGTGGTGGTAGGGTAGAGAGCCTCCTAGGATGCACCATACCCCGAGACAGAGAGTTAAACATCACAAGCTGTCTTCAAGTTGCTGGGTCCAGTCTCACCCCTGTAATTTATTTTGACTTCCATCATTTACTCATGTCCAGTGGTTGGAAAAATCCGTGCAAAATATTTAAAGTTGTACATGGGTGAGGAAAAAATTAATTTCATATGATGCTTCCTAAAAAACCCTGTTATATCATGGCCTTACAGACCCTAACTTTGCTTCTAGTGCTGAAGTAAATACTCAGTTATACAAAGAAAAAAACACCATCTTTTTATTTCAAAGAAAATAAGGCATCTTTTTATTGCAAAGGTAGTTACGCATTTTAGATATGGACGCTTTAGTTTTACATCCTTCATGTGGGATTATGCCATAGAGGTTATGTTTTAAAAAAGATACTTCAATAGTAAAGTTTTCTTTCTTTCTTACCTACTTTACTCTTGGTTTAGTTATAAAGTTAAGTTTCTCTTTGCCATAACAGGAATATTTTAGTTATGGATATTAAACATACTAGCCCCTGGCAGGTATTGCAATTGCCTGGAGGAAATTTTCAAAGTGTTTTAAACTGCAGTGTTATGAGTAGATCGTTTGCAGTATCCCAGTTTCCCTTTTCAGCTTGACTCAGAGATGTCCAATGTTTGTGCAAAAGAATGTTTATAAGTTTTCCTGTAAAGCAGCCAAGGTTACCCAGGTGGAGGAAAGGCAGCTGACAGGCTGGAGGCACAGCCACCTTCCAGAGGGGTTTTGCTGGACTGGGATGCTCAGGGGTCCCTGCCCATGGCAGGGGGCTGGAAGTAGAGGATCCTTAAGGTGCCTTCCAACACAAACCATTCTGTCATCTGTGATTCTGGGCTGCAGCTGCAGTATGCCAGTACCTGTAGGACATTACAGAGAAAACAGGCTTTCAGCAGTGCGTAGTGGGAGGACAAAAAGCAGCTGTCACAAACGGCAATGCAAACGATTTCAGCTGAGTATAAGGAATAACAATAATTCAGAGCAGAAGTGGTTTACAATAAGAAAAAAACTGAACAGAAAGGTGGTAAAATCAACTTTCATCTATTCCCTGAAGAATTTCAAAAGTCTGCTGACTTGAAGCGCTGAGCAATCTCATCCAGTTTTTCCATTAAGTGCTGTTTTGGGCAGAAGCTTGGGACTAATCTCCTCCAGAGGTCCCTCCCAACCTCCCTCTTTCTGTGATTCTTTGAAAGCAGCTAGCAGGAAGCCTCTAGAAAAAAAAATGTAGTTGAAAATATGAAGGGAGTTTGCTCTCACTTGCTTTAACCTGCTTAGGGAGGACATAACATGATTTATTACATCAAGAAACAGAAAGTGCAGATCATAAAAAAACAAATAAATTATAAGAGAACAAACTAGTAGGGCTGATGAGTCACATCTCATTGCAAATAAGTCTAAGAGAAAAACATTTACAAGCACTGGCAGTTCCCCCTAGAAATTATATTTAAGGGAAAAGCACAAACCATCTCAATACTTGTGAAGCCTAGGAAGTAGCTCCCTTAAGTAAGCCTTGACTGCAGTGGCCTAAGGCCCATGGAAAAAAAAGGAATCCCTCAGAAAGTGGAAACTAGGTCAAATTACCAAATCAGTGTAGATGAAATAACCCTAATAGGAAGGGTGACAAAACTGGAAGGGCCAAGACACAGAATTATGCATTACTTAAAAAAAAGACATAAAAGGAAACTAAGTAATTTTATAAACACATTAATAATCAGAGCAAGGTAAATAAAATATGCTGTCAAACAGGGAAGGAAATAAATTGAAAAATTGTTTTAAAACTGAAAAATATTTATGATCTTTCTTACTTTTCCTTAATTGGAGCTACTGTGCATTAGTGCAACTACTAAGCCTATGAAAGGGCTAAGATGCCAGATTGGAATAACAAGAATTTCCTTACATACAAAGAATACATAGAACAATGATATATTTTAAAATAATCTGGGTTTAATTAAGTTTATTGTTCAATATTTAAGTAACTAGATGAAGTCTTTTTAAGATCTATTAGCAGTTCTCCGTTTTGTAGAATGCAGAAAGTTTCAGAAAATTCAAGAAGAGCTGACTCAGTGCCTGCCTCTGTAAAGGGGAGGAAGGAAGAGCTGTGGAATTACAGACAAATCAGCATAATTTAAATATCGTTAAAAAAAACCCAAACAACTGGAACAAATAAATCAAATGAACTGTAAGCACCTGCAAAATAATGGGAAGATGAGTAATAGCCAAAGTGAATTTACCAAGGAGAAATTGTGTAATACCAGTCCCATATCCTTTTGTGACAGAATAACAGTTCTTGAGAAGGTGATGAAGCAGGAGATGTCATCTGTCTTGAGAAGTAAATCTTCTGACATTATTTCACATGACATTTTCATAAAAAAAGCATAAAAAGAGAAAATACATCCTATTATGTGATTGTATAATTAGTAAGGAAGCTGTGCAGAGTGTGTTGTTCCCTGTCAAGCTGATGTGTGGCCTGTAGGAATATACCCTTAATCTTGTTCTATTGCACATTTTTAGTAATGGTATGGACAGTGAAATAAAGACTAATCTAACGAAAGTTCTGCCAAAATTGATGGGAGAGAAGAATAAGCTGAGTCAGTAACCTGGATGAGAATTCAAAAATTTGTAAGTTAAAAAAATCCCAGCCACTAAACACCACAATTCTATGATGACAAAGGCAAGTTCTTATTTTAAGTGAAAAAGAAACCTGATACAAATATGTTTAGATTTGAACTTCAGATGACCTTGGTTTGTCCTTTACAGTTACTAGTGATGATATCCATGATTGCAATGATAATTCTTCTTTTCATTTTTTTAAGAAAGGTTTTGAATAATGTAAATGAGATAGTTTTACCATACATAATTCATTATGAAGGTAAATAGGGGAAAATTACATATAGATCTTCCAGTGTCCTTAACTTTGATTTATTACAGATTGTTGCTATAAGAGAAGTAGAGCTTAAGCTTTTGAATTTTAGGAAAGCGTGCTAGAATCCAGTACATTTTCATTCTACCTTCATAACATCTTGATTTCTAGATAATTACAATCTTTCCCTTGCTCCTCTGGAAAAATTATTCTTGGTTTATAGTCTTTGAGTTCAGAATACAGCATCATAGTATTTTTGATAAATAACAAAAAAAAAGGTCAGCTTTTATAATACATTCAGGCAAGAGTTTTCTAAAATATATTCCTGAGGAACATTAAGGGCCCAGCATTTCTATCAAGTCTTAATAGATACCCCAGAAATTCTCTCTGGTGGATGCAACCCTAATTTTTTGGGCATGGATTTTCACAAGTAGTAAAAGACTGTAATAATCATCTGCATCGTTACAGTCTTTTACTAATTGAATCAGTATTAATGCTGCTGAAATGGTATAGAATGGTATTTCTATAGGTGTGATTATTGTAGACTCTATTGTTTACATTTTTCCACTTCTACACATATCGTATCTTTGCATTTTTTGTCTTATTTTGAACAAAGTAAGTTTTGGCAATTTTTTCAATTTGCCAGCTTGAAGAAAGTGTATTTCCAAGAGATGTCTCATATAAAATACAAAAGGGAAAGTAAGAATATCATATTAAGGTCACATAGACTAAAAAAAAGTCTGTCAAGTAAAGTGATACAACTTTTTGGTGCTCTTAAATTTTATCGAGGCTTAGGTAACCTTACTATAACATGAGTAAACTAAGAAAATTGTCAACCTAAGAATTCTGCAATCTCCGTTCAAAAGAAATGATAAATTTAGAAAAGAGGCATTATCTCTGGTTCATATTTGTTAGTTAACTACCACCATGCTCTTTAATATGGCACAAAGCATTCAGTTCTAATTGCTCCATATTTGAAGCTAGGGGAGGGGAAACAAAAGGTGAGTCAAGGCACTTGCCTCTCACTTTTCTGTTCCAGAATGTATGTACATGCAGACAGGTGAACATTTTTAAAAGTCTTTGAGCAGGATATGCAGAGAACCAAGAAAGGAAACAAAAAGCTCACTGCTACATTCAAGAAGAATTTTGTCAGATTAGTGACAGGTTAGACTCTGGGGCCTCGATTTATGTCACCTAATTTTAGACATCAAGGTATCACACCTCATTTAAGTTAGGCTGGCCACTGTCTCTAAAAAAAAGTCTTTCGAAGGTGCAATATAGAGACCAGGAAACCCCACGCAAATGCATAAAAATAGTAGTGTTGCTCTTCAATAATAACTTAATCATTGACAATTCCTTTGAAATTTGTTTTAATAAAATTAATCATGAAGTACTCAGTTGGGATTAATATGGATGAAGTACTTAAAGGATTTCAGTGTTAATTGACCATTATATTGAAATGTTCCTACATGAATTTTGAGCTTGGAAGCATCACAGTAAAGATAAAGTGGTGATAAGTTAGCTCTAGAGCTGCAGAGGTATGAACATATGATTTAGATCTGGGGATGGTTCTACATCCTTACTGCACAAACTGAAATCTGTGTGTAATGTCCATTGTGGTTTGCTTTTGAACTTGCTGGATCAATTAATGTAGATCTGTTTAAGTCAGTGAGTGCCTGTACATAAAGAGATGGTAAGTTTAACAAGCAGGATGAGGCATTTACTGTTGAATTGCCAACATTTTGCATAAGTTATCAACCACTGGCTTTTGAATGTTGCTTTGCTTTGAATAACTTTGTCTTGAAACTAAGCTGCATGGGGTCAATATGGATGTTTGAACTGTGAAAATTGTCCTTTTGATTCAGGATCAGCTTCTTTCATACTGAGCATCTGTCAATGGGCAGTAGATTTAGATCATCTGAAATCAAAAGGAACAGTGGTGGTAATAGCAGCAAGTAGTTATCTTAAGGGTTGCAGATTGGTTTTGTATCTACCTTCTTTTTATTATCTCATTCTCACATCTTTTGGAGTGTGCAGATTTAGGTCTTTGTGAATATGTATTTTCAGTTTCTGTTTTGGAAAATCTTCAGTGGAGTTTGAGGCCTTCCTGTGAAGTGACACTTTTTACGCTAAGGTCATCATTCATCTTCTGTCTTTTAAAATTTCTAGAGAATTGGAAAATGTATGCTTTTGTCTGAATTCTATCCATTTTTATAGACTGGCTAAATGTAGATCTACTCTATGCAGCAGAATACAGAACAAAGGTTACTAACCTTAGTCTGACTTGCATCTACCACATCACAGTACCCTACAGACACACCAGCTGGTGTCCCAAAATGCATATTAACTGCAACAGCTAAAATAGCCACCATGGCTATCAGAGGTATTGAAAGAGAAATGTGTTTTCCAGAACAGAGGTTGAAAAGGGGGGGGGAGAAATATAAAAATAATCAACTGGAAAATTCATGCCTGGCAAATCATTAAGGGGATTTCTGAAGGGTACTAGAGAAGCAAAAAGAAGAGGTTATCAGCCATTCTGCCCAGAAAACAGAAAGATAATAGTTTTTCTCTCTCCAGTATCTGAAAGGAAGTCTATAGTTTGTGTGTGAGCAAGAATATATATGGTGCTTTTGGGGCTGAAGTAATGGAATCTTCGTTTTGCAAATGAAAAAGTTGGAAAGCAGACTAAAACCATAAAGCATTAGAGTTGCGTTGTTTTAAAATATTTTGCTTTTAATTGTGCAGTCGTTAATCTTATGTGATTGACAGCTGAGAAGAAACCTGAGCAAAATTCAGCACTTGCAATGTCGTGATTAAAACCAAAATCAGAAGCTTAAGATTATGCTTTTTAAAGTTTTTCTCAGTTGTCAAAGTCCATAGGCAGAGCAGACTGAGCTGTCCATTTCATCAATAGGTAAAACAATAAATACAAGTTTAGTCCAGGGTGACTAACTTGAGTTTAGAAATTTTAGACAATTAATTCAGGTCAGATCTGGTATAGTGTGAAATATTATTTAGGAAAGCAGAGAGCACTATTTATAGTTTTCCAGATTCCCTCTTTACTCACTTTGCCAAACTCCTTTTCTACTGTAACATGGAACAATAAATGTTTCAGGGTAGACTTTATGAAGAAATGAAGCGGTAAATTGCATTATGTTTTGTATTATCTCTGTCTGCCACTAAACAATGCAGCATCAAATTGAGCTCATATGTACAACAGCTTTTACTAGAAAACAACATCAGTTCTGATAAACTCATTCTGTAAATGGCAGGTTTTCTACCTCATGCAATGTGAAGTTGTTTTTCTCTGAACTTTGTGAGTGTGTTGCACAGGATTGTGAGCCCAGGTTCATTAGTTTTTGTGGTCTGTGAAGACATTTTATTTAGTGCATCAAACTAGTCAGTCATGTCCAGTTCCTGGGAGCTGCTTGAGATGAGGAGGGAGGATGCTGTGGTCCAGGTGAATCATGCTGGTTGTAGCATGCCATGGAATATATTATATTATGGACCCTCACTGCGCATGTGTCCAGTGGGCAGCATACATAAAAATAAAAATAAAAATAAAAATAAAAATAANGGCATCAGTGCTAACAGCTCCAGTGCTGGATGTCTGCTACAGCCTTCATCTTGTATCAGGAAAGGGGCTACAACCCACCATCCTCAGCTGCTGATAAGGAGATACGTGACTCTGGAAGTCAGAGCAGCTGAACCAAGAGGAAGATTTTAAAATGCATTAGTTGGGCAATGCTGAGTCCCAAGTGTTTGTTAAATTAAGTGGTCTTTCTTCAGAAGAAACTGGTCTACATCTGTCTGGTTGCATGCACATATGTATTTAATATGTGTTAAAGATACACTCAATTGGCTTCATGTCCCATCTAGAAGAAACTGTTTGATGTGGGAAAAAAATGGTATAAAGACCAGGCTGCCCAGAGCTTTCACTAAGCCCCTGCAAAGGTCAGAGCAGTCATACAGCTGTTGTCTGGAGTTATTCCTTTATCTGCCTCTAAGCAGGTCAGTCTCCCCAAACCTGAAGCAGAGCAGGACGTACTCTAGGCAAATAAATAAGCAGAGCTGGAATTAAACCCTTGACTGTGATGTACTGTTTAATATACACTCTGTCCATGGTGACTCACAAGTTAGAGATGACCAATTCCAGTCATCACAGAGTACATTATTCTTCATTACCACCCATTTAAAGATCATTACAGTGTAAGTAAAAAGGACTTCTGGAAAGAAAGAGAGATGACTGAAACTTAAAACAGTAAGCACCCAGAGGTTTTTATATTTCCTAGCTTTGTAACACTTTTTAGTGACCCTTAGGACACTTTTTCTCACATTAAGCAAGTCACTTCCAAAAATTTGCTACATTTTTCACCTCTGAAAATGAAGATGCAGTGCTCTGTATCTCAGCTCAAAAAAAAGGACCTTAAAAGCCTTTTCTTGACCAAATCCTTTCAACCTGTGGAAGAGGAGGAGATGAAAATAAGTGTCATTGGTCTTCTAAGAAGAATTTTATTTTTCACCTGGCCTTCTACTGGGCACTTCATTTCCACAACTTCTTTATACATGCTTTAGAAACTTTTCTTTCATTGTTTTCAGATATTTCAAAAATTTTAGGTAAAGAAGCCTATTAAGAGCATAAAAGATTAGCCACCCATTGTACAGATATTATTAGGAATTAAAAATTGGTTTTTATAAATAAAAACCCTGTAGCAAAATCATGCTCCAGAACCTGCAGTACTTGAGGAGAAAACCTTTAATGATGGAAAAACAGTTTAACTATAAAACAGCTGTGTGCACTGATGGCTGAAGAAATTCCCATTTTAGTGTAATGGCTCATATTGTTAAAAAACTCCACTAGAGATGATGAAAAAAAAAGAACAGTAAATGTTTTTTTATTATAAAATATGATTAACTTTTCACATGATTGGGCCATATGAAAGAGATGGAAGAGGAAAAGGTAATTTAAAAAATAATTAAAATTGATATTTGCAAAAGGTTTATTACCTTGATTTTTAATAAGGTTTTCTACTAGCTGCTCTAATCCCTGCTGTTCCAGATTTTTCTGCTAGAAATCAGTCATAGATTTTAACAGTAATTCACCTGTCACCAGGAGTTTTAATTGTCAGATCATTTATTAAAAACTAGAGGTTGATCTGCCTTCTGCTATGCAGGGTGTATTTCCATATATTCAAATTAAAGCAATTGGGCAAGCATGTCTTACACGATAGAAATAACACCGCAGGAAGAAAAACTGCTGTGTATAGATAATTCTGTAGTGCTAGTAATGCTGAAGATGGAGATACCAGTGAGAGGGTCTGGTACTGTGGGCTGTGGCTGCCTTGGAGGAACTTCTTTTGTGTCACTGGGGATATTTGAAAAGTCTTTTCACCAAAGGAAGCTATGCATTGAGAAATACAAGGGACTTTTAAAGAAACTGCCCCTTATCCAGCTCTGCTCAAGGCAGCAATGGGACAGGAGATGGATGGGCACAGCTGCTGCTCTCCTGAAGTAATAACTGTTTTGGTTTGAGATTTAAAAGCTGCAGTCCGGACTAAGAGACCACATGGGTAAATGTAAATGGGTCCTCACTGATAAAGGCTGTAACAAAGTTATTTTTTGCAGTGATTAAAAAAAAAAATAAGACCCGTAATGAATGGTAAATCAAGAAAATATGTTCTAGTAAATAGTAAATAAGAATTACTGTTTAATAGTAAATATTATTGGTAAGTTACTAATTATTAATTTTGGAAGTAATAAATTGAGCAGTAAATAGTAATTGAAGAGTAAATAAAGGTCTTTCTTGTCTTATTCTTTAATAATGGGAAAATACTGTTTCACCTTTTTCTGTATGAGTTAATATTTAAAATGTAATTTTAGTACCAAACCTGCATGTATAAAGCAACATGAACTCTTAACTCTTGGCAACACAGGCCATTCTCATCCTTAACTCTACTTAAAGCACCTGCTTGAGTCACTGCCTCTTGATAGGTACTTGGCTGTGAGCCCTCTACCATTAGAGGAGAGAATTACAGCCTGAGATGCTCTGAGGAAGACCATATATATCCATCTTCACTGGCCCTAGAAGGAACCTAGGTCATTAAAATTCAAGCTTAGATGTCTCAGATTTCATAAATGTTGGTCATTGTAGCCATATTTAGGACACCGGACTCTGTGGCTCTCTATTAAAACTTAGTATTCTCTACATTTTCCACCTCCTTCCTATAAGTTTTCCTCTGTGATGACAGCAACAAGGAAGAGAGAATATAAGAATATATAGGTGAAATCTCATTTACCGGTCTCAAGACTATACATCGTTATACGTAGCGATGACTTAATGAAAACTGTGCAAGTGGTCTTGAGTGCAAAGTATCTCTTTGCTCACTAATGAATGGAGAAACCAGCACGTACATCCAGCCTTACAAAGACTGAGATTGACTCTGAAGCCTGTTAATTTGTGTGGATTGCTGGTCCCTCTTTCACATTCTCATTACAACAGCTGTACACTGGTGTGATTCTGTTAAATCAAATGGAATCACTGAAGTTAAACTGCATCAGCACGGGTGCAATCCAACACAGTCCATTGAAATCATACAAAGGTACTTAATTAAAACAGGTAACTTTGTATTAAACATGAAAATGATCATGCATCATTATTTAGTGTATTTAGTGACCAAGACAGGTAAATCTTTTAGCATAGTTCTCTGTACCTGTGGACGTTCTAACTTTCTGTAGAAAAGGCTTCCTTTCATTGTGGACTTGGTGGAGTCCTTTCTGGAAACAGAAATATACACTCTGATAGAAGGAGGATACTGGATGTAAAGGATTAAAGTACTCTTGACAAGTCCTTGAGTAACATTTATGCGAAGGACAAATAATCCAGAGCCGAGCCAACAGCTAGGAGAGCTGGTATGCAAGGTCTTCCACCAGGCTGATTGTAAAGGAATTCCACCAGCAACCTCTTTGAGGCATTTGCTCTCATCAGAGATCCTCCACCTCTAGCAGAGGGGATTATTTTGTCAGTAAAATACAACTGCTCTATGAAATAAAGTAAAACTCACTGTGTGTCCTGAATTTACCAAGTTTTGTCTAGCACGGTATTTAAACTGCAGAGTTTAAAACATCCCTCCAGCAGAGGTTTATGTTAGAGTGGCAACATTGATACCCAAATAAAAAATACTACTCTGCAGTGTGATGTCTGGAGCCTGCAGAATACAGAATGAGTTCAAAAAGCCACTTCTCTCTTCACCTTTGACACTAACCAGGTTTACACTTCCTGCTCTATTAGTGGACACTCTTTTCTGTTGTTCTTTTTTATTCTTTTATACCTCAATAGGTTTTTCTTGCAATATATACTGAGGCCAGGTTCACACACACTTGGGTGACTTCCAAGAACTCAGAATTTCACTTAAGCACCAAAAATTAATCTAGTTCTGATCAGGAAAAATATCATGGAAGTGATAGTTTGGTAAATTCGAAGAGGTAACACTTACTAAACCCTGTCCCTTTCAAAGTCTGCATTTAAATTAAAACTGACCAAAGGATTATGTAATCTATTTTACTATTTGTATGCAACGTCGCTTCAGTTAAAATTAAAAGGAAATGCCATTAAGTTAAGCAGCAGTTTAAGTCATTTTTATATGACTCCTAGCTCTTAATAAAAACATAGCTGTTCGTGTAATTCACTATAATGTTGGATAGCAATAAAATCTTCCTCATTACAATCAATACCTATGAATAGCAAAGACCTGCAGCGTGCCATGGCCTTTCTCAACAGGCAGCCTCACTTGGTGGTAAGGAAAATTGCTGTCGTCTTATATGAAACCATTTTAGCATCACCCTGAGCTTAATAGAGCAGTCTTTCATTGCCTGTTAACAAGCTGAGCTATTGCCAGGAAGTGTTTAAACTGACAAATGTTGTCAACGCTCTTTCCTTGAAAAGATTAATCTTTTTGGGGTGTATAGTGTGTTAACATTAGTTTGATTTCTATCAAAACATATGTTGATTATTTTATTTGACAAACCAGTCTATTAGTTCAGGAGCACACAGAGGGTCTCTCAGCCAGGTAACACTGATGGTAAGCGGGAGTCCCTTTGTTTGTGCTTAAATTCATCGTAATTTCAGGTGCATTAAAATACGGAGCAGATACGAATGTTAAAGGCTGCATTGAGCAGCCAAGCCGTGTGCTCAATAGTCACAAGTTGTTCTGTGCAATATACAAGACTTTGATATTACAGCGACAACCCACATATATCAAATGTGATGGAGTGACAAATGTCTCATAAAGGCCAGACGTGCTGACATTATACAGGCGTTTATAGTCCTATATGTACTTGCAGCTGCACAAAATGCATGCTGATAATAGCGTACATAAAACAGGGCAAATGAAGGTGCACGGTATTTATGGAGGTTTGGTGTAAGGTGAATGGTCACATAAAGAAATTCAAGAAAAGGATCATTGCATTACTCTGTATTCTGAAAAGGAAAAGATCAATCCTAAAAAATTTGTTAACAGATGAGAAATGAAACTTGTAGGCTTTTTGGAAACATATATCAATTTTATGATTTCAGCAGTTGGGGTTGTAATATGGATGCATTCTTTGTGCTGCAAAATCTTCCGAATTACACAAATGGTCAAGCAGACTTTGCCCATCTGCCTTCCATTTTTGTGAAGCTTTCACAGACATGTAGAGACAGTAAGAGACAAGAAGAAATACTGAAGAAGAATATGGGCTAGTGTGTGCTGCGATAGGCACCTTCCTTCCTGCTTTATTTTATTGCAGCCATAATTTATCACAAGGTAACCCCTTTCAACCCTCATAGCACAAAGCTGTGCTGTACTTATCCTGCCTCCTCTTTTGCTGAGTGCTCTTCAGGTAGACCCAGGGGATGATACCTATTATTTTTTGAGTGTCATTGAACTAGTAGTGATTTGGCTTCTAAGTCTTACAGTTAGGAGTTTAATTTTCAGTAAGCCTGGCAAAAAGAAGTAATAGTTCTTACTTTGTACTTGGTTTTATTCTCTGCACCTTCCCAGGAACTTCATCAGATTTTCTAGATTATGAAGTTGTTGAGGAATATGAGGAAAATGAACACTTAGCTCAGTTTGTAAGCTCCATTGTGAGCTGTAGGTTGAGCTCTGGGTGGGAGCCCAAGACAAGAGGCCATGAGCTGCCAACATTTGGGGTCACAAAGGGCCTGAGGGGGGGTGACAACAGCCAGGTGAATGGACCCTGAGAGACACAGCAGCAGCCAGAGTCTCAGCAGGATAAGCTAGAGCTTTCCACACTTAGATGGTGAGGGTATAAAAGCCCGGAGATCCTTGGTTTGGAGCACCAGCTTGGGCTGTTCCTGTGTTTTCAACCATGGGCAAATGGCTTTATGGGACGAGACATCTGAGACTGCCCTGGGAAACCTGGTGTGACTGTGTGAGTGGGGTGAGCAGGGAGCCAAGCTGGGCTCCTGTCGAGTCACTGGAGCTGCCTGTGGGGAAGGGGCTTTGGTCCCAGCAGGGAAAGTCTGGCCTTGGGAGTGTGACTGCCAGGGAGCCTCGTGAATGGTCAGAGGGGAACAAAAATGGAGTTGGATGTGAAGGGGAAGCAAGATGCGATTAGTTGTCTGGACATTCTAATTTCAACTGGTTTTCATGAAATAATTAGCAATTTCATAATGTCTCTTGATTTGAGCTGGAACAGTAATTAGGCTCTTTAAATAGAAACCTCTATTTTCATGAAGTCCAGAAGCAACCAAAAAACCCCCTTGAAATAAAGTAAGGATCTGTCCTTGAGTGTTACTTTTTCATTCCCCTGTCTAATATAAACTTAAGTTGTAGCCTTTCTGGTTAGTGTGTGAGGAAAAGTTATTCTTTAAATACAATTGTTTTGCTTTATACTCTAAGGAATGGTTGGAATACTACAGTGACTAAAAAGGAAAAAAAAGAATTAATTAATAACTTTCTTATGCCAGCTGTGGGTTGAAATGCATATTTCTTACTACTTTTCTCAAGATACGCAGGCCTAGAAATAAGGTTTCAGAGTAAGAAAAAAAGCTAAAATATAAAGAAATACAGAATCTCACAAAGGGGGTATTATCTTCTTTTTTACTTGAAAAATCTCACAGAATCAAAAGGAAGACAGAGCAGTTCTCTGCAGTGCCCTGAAAAACAGTCCTCCTCTATATCCTGGAGAAGGAGGATTTTGCATCAAAATCAGGCTCATGCTACAGTAAGTCTCAATACAAGCACTGTATCAGTTGAGACATGGGGAAAATGAGAGGAGGGAGCAATCAAAAGAGAAACATACAGGAAACTCCCACTTAATTTAAAACACTTCCAAATCACTAAGTTCCAGAAATAATGTTTGAGGCAACCCTGAAATTTCATGCATTCTAATTACGGACTGCAAAATAAGATAAAGATTTTTCAAGAATCTGTTCTTCATTTTCCCTTTCTGTGTCTGAAATGCCAGTGATCGTTGAATGTACACCCCTCTAGATCAGGAGACCAAGTTAAATTGAGTGCTGTCACTGCATAATAACAATGTTCTTCTTCATAAAGTGCTTGTTATTTTGTGGGCTAAAGGTTTCCTGTTTCCCTGAGCTGTGGGATTTAGCACAGTTGTGTTAGTGCTGAGAAATTTATGCAAGAGCCAGTAGTTTTGCTCCTGATATCATAGAGATATCAGAAGTTTTAACTAGTTATACTTTGTGCAGCTTGTGAGAAAAAATTGGACACACGTAATTTGATTTCTAGTTCTTTATAGACAGGGTTTGAAAGACACTTTCCAAAATGCCAAGCTGATTTGGTTTTTGGAAATAAAATACATTTTTGTTAGTTTAAAACTTTTTACCTGAGATACCTTATTTTGAATGTGTGAGAAATCGCCCACACTGAATGATAAAATATAGTGCCTATGGGTACATCAGGCAGATAGAACATAGAAGGTTAGTATACTCTAAAAAGTTGTCATGCCACTAGGAATAAGACCAACGTTTTTGTCATCTGGTCCTCATGAAAAAATGCAGAAGGCATTTCTATGCAATGTACCATAAAACAGTTTGTAAGCAGAAATCTTTCTGTTCATAATCATGTAATTGTACTTCTGTTCCAAAATATGTTTATCCATACTCTGAAGATTTGGAGTCTAGCTTGTTATAAGTTCTGGACTTCTAAACATTTACACATACTTTGAGCAGATCATAATTTTTGTAGACGATTCTCAATGCTAAACAGAAGCATTTTCACTGAAGATTGCATCTGCTGTAAAGGAACAGCAAATGAGTGTTAATATCAGTGAAGATATTTACACATGGAGACTTTCCTTAGTTTTGTTGTTACGTTTGCATAAAGTCTCTGGAACATTTCTCCCCTTACCTTCCTGCACCATTAAAGCCTTCCAGAACAGCTGGGATGCTGTATTAGCATTTGCATTGTGTTTGTAAAATTATCATCAGATTCCTTTTGTTCAAGTAGGTCTCGTATGATCTTTCTGAATAGCTGAAGAAATAAAATCAGCTTGCAGGCTGCAAAAGGGAAAGATTTGCGAGGAATCAGAAGGTGGCCCTAGCAAAGAAGCAATGCTAGGGAGTTTGAATCCCGATCAAGTAACAATCTCAAAAGTGTGGGGAACATGGACAAAAACAGGAACTCTGTCTTCTGAGAACTGGACCGAATCACTTTATTGAAGTCTGCTCTGCTAATTGCTTAAGAAATCTTTCTTAGGTTGCTTTTGACTGAATGCAGGTGAAACTTAATGAATTTAAAAAAGCGAACAAAAAAAAGCCCATTGTATTTTTAAGTACTTTGTGGTCAGTCTGGGGTTTTTGCTGCTTCATGCATTAATCTGTAAGCAATGTAGCTGGCTAAACAGAGGGATATGCAAAAAATCCTATGGTTTGGAAGCAGATAGATGAAACAATATACATTTATTTTCCTGCTTCAGTCGCTTAGTATTGTTTGGAGAAATAATTTAACAGTGTGATTACAAGAAAATATATGCACAATTTAATGTGTGTAACCAAGGTAATGCTGAGGTCTGCTAGGAAGGAAGAGGATTTATTTTGGAGCCTGTTTATAAAAATGTGTATTAATTGGTATCTTAGGATTGTGCCTGAAATTCAGTTTCCTGTTTTGACTTCCAGTTTCTCAGAGTCTGCCTGTGTGAGAGCTGAATCTCTCAAAAATGCTGACGTTAATTTCTAGGCTTTGAATCCAATTTTGAAGGAAGCTGTTACTGCGGGGAGTTGAATTAGGGCCTATAAACTGTATAGTCTGTGATGACACATGGAAAAGATGTGGTAGCTTTTTATAATAAGGGCTTGTGCTTTCAAATACTTGACACTTTTTGAAACTTTATAAATGCAGTTTCTCTTTCAATTGTCCTCTGAATTCTTGCTGCCCCATGAAAACTTTGCCTGCATAAAAAAAAATCCTGATCCTCTCTCTCTCTGGAAATATTGAGTGGAAACATAAGGCCATTTTACTCATAGATAAGCGTCCAGGCTTTCAGAACAGTTTTCAGGGAAAATTTTAAGATCTAGCCTTGCACTGACAAGTTGAATTTAGTGCTGTTAAAAAGCATATTATCCTGTTGCAGTGCATTTAGGAATGGGGTTGCACTAATAAGTTCCAAAATCTCTGCTGCTTTTCTGCTCATTTTCATTTAAGGAGTGTCTTTCATGGCTGACTCAAAATCTGTAGCTTGTGGATCTCAAGCAGACTTTTACCCTTTCTATAGTCTTCTGTTTAGCTCTGATAGTAAATGTTTTAGTTTAATAACAAGAATACAATTTTGAGCAATGATCATGCTGGAAATCCTTGGTGGAACTGTGCAACTGTATGGCTTATGAATTTGCTGTTTAAAATCAGAAATCCACATTTAGTATCTTCAAGGTCAGACATCTGAAGCAATTACATCATTTTGCATTGATGAAACACTGCATTAGTAGTATGTCAATGTTGATGAAGTCTTATTGACAGTCATTGGTAGCTTGCTTTTGCTGCTACTGCTAAAAACTTTGGATTTCTGCAGACTTCTTACAGCACAGGTAAACAGTTTTACATAAAAATTCAGTAATCACAAAAAGAGCTACTTAAAAATGTTAACTAATGATATAATTTTGTCTCATTTATAAAATATGAGAAGGCTTTTTTTTTTTGGTGCCTTGTGAGATTAATTCTTTTTTTTTTAGGACTTTGTGGAAATGAATTCACAGTGGTCAGTTCACTAAACTTACTGACACTTTTTTCAAGCACAAATGTCCACTTGGATGGGACTTCGAAACAACCAGGTCTGGTGGGAGATGGCTCTGCCCCTGTCAGGGTGTTGGAACTAGATGATCTTTAAGATCCTTTCCAACCCAAACTATTCTATGATTCTGTGATTATTAAACCCATGATCATAGAAATGCAGTGAGCAGATCTTTATTACTCTGTCAAGAAAGAGGTCCAAAACCAGTTCCTTGGACTGCTTTGGATTCCCCAGAGTAAAGCTGTGTTTTATAGACACTGAAAGACACATCTTCATCCCTCAACCCTATTGTTGGAAGCTCTGAAGCTGATCTAGGTATTGGCCTAGGAGAGACTTGTTTGTTGTACTTTGGATATTCTGAAATTGTGTGGAAGAGATAAAGCATTTGTTAGCATGTCACAATGCCCACTTACAAATCTGTTAAGCAGTCCTGGATGAAAAATCCTGGCAAGCATGCCTAGCTCCAATTTGTGTAAATTAAAAATGTCAAAAAAAAAAGTTGGTTACCATGCTGTCTATTTTGCATGTTGTAAATGTTTCTAAAAACTGATCAGTAAGTGAGAGAAAAAAATGTGTTTGTGTTTTGACATCAGCATTAAAACTGAAAAGTGTCTCTATGTCTGTGTGCATTACAAAGAGGATTATCCTTCTATATGTCATTCAGGTTCCTTTTGGGAGAGAACTGCTTCCTAGCAGAAGCGTTAGCTTTATAGCTAATCTTTCTTGAATGTCAGTAGGCATCTGGATAGATTTACTTGTTCTCCAGTTCTTTCTGCCTTACTGACTTCTACTTTTGTTAGGACCTAGTTTTACACTTCCTTCAACTGAAGCAGACATTTTCTTAAGGGGGCAAAAATAACTTTGATGAGTCAGGTGTCAGTTCCTGTGTTTGATGGTCACTTCTGAGTAAATGAGGTGGGCTCTTGCACTGCCCTCCTGTCTGGTGACTTGCTCAGAAGTGTCTCCATCCAACAGACTTAATGTCTTCTATGTCCACTTATGTCATCTGTGAGTCTACGTACTAAGAATGCAATTGATGCAAACGTGTAGGAGATAATGTGTGTAGCCATTACTGAGTCATGGTGGTTCCTAGAGACAGTGGTAGCTATCCACTTTGAGAGGACAGGCAATTTATATCCTTGTCAATCTCCACCCTATTTTTTCTAAATATACTGTTCTGAATCCCATAACCCAGTAATGAATCTAAAATCTAAGAGATAGCTCTAAGGTTCATAACACTCAAATGTGTGTTAGCACAACGTGTTGCAGTTTTCATGCTGCTGGTGTGAATAACCATAATTCAATCTTAAGGTGTTGCAAATGTTTAGACATGAAATAAAGCCATAGTTTAACTTAAATAGTAAGAGAGTGAACCCGAGGGCTACAGTTGTCTCAACAAGACAGATGAGGGAGTGTAATGCTGAATGACAGCACCAAATACAGTAAGATTCAGCTGGAAAGTGAAAGAGATTACAGCATCTTTTGTTTGCACTGTCCCTGTTTGCCTTTTTGCCTTTTTCTCAGCCACACAGGTAAAACGTGAGGATCCATGTGGTGCACTGTGCAGCCCTGGGGCCCCTCATGAAGCAGATTGAGGGATCCCATTAGTGCTTGTTTGGCACACTGTCCCATCACTCAGTACTGCGAGCCTGGTTTTGTTCCGTTCCCTCTTCCAAGCCAGTTTAAAGCTCTGTCAATGAGCCACACCTAGCTCCTGGGCTAGAGCTCTTTTTCCCCTTTGAGATGTGTGCATCGCATCAGGTGTCCTTAGGCCAGGTGCTGAGTAGGTCATCCCATAGATATTTATCCTATTTGAAAAGTTAGATTATAATTACATTTTTTGCAAAGAATGCTATCATGTACCCATTCCTAAGTAGCAGATGAGATTTTAATTTGGGTTTGCTGAGTACAAATCACTTATTACCTATGGGGATTGAAATCAAAGATCATGTCTGACTACAAGTTTGGGAAGATACTTTTTGATTTTTGCTATTCTAGGAAAGCTGGAAAAAGATTGAGCTAACCTAGAACTAGTCAGAAACATGATTGCTTCATATTTATACATGAAGAGTATAAGAAAGGAATACTTCTGGTGATCTGAAGGGGGAAAAGTTCACTAAATTCTTAAAGTTACTTTGAATTTTCATGAATGCTGTCAGGTGCCCAAGTTTTTAAATTGCATGCTTCAGGAAGCCAGTCAGTCATATTTCAATAGTGCTTTCTATCTGTGCTTTTCACTTTATGCTCTAAGTAGAGGAATGAATTTGTACTTAAAGGAAGACTATAAACATTCTGATTGCCTGTAACTATCTGCCTGGAGTGATGGATTTTACGTTGTACATCTTTTCAGAGAGTTTTCATGGAGACCCTTCCCCTCCACAGTATTTTAGGATTTTATGGATTGACTGCTAAAGCTAAAAAAAAAAAAAAATCTGTTTCATGACCATTTCTGTTGCATCTTGCCCTTCTGTCAAAATGATATATAGACTTTAGGACTTTAGTAGAAGAAACTTTGAGATACATGAAAATGGACTGTTCAAACTCTTCCTTCCCTGTTGTAAAGTGCATGTAATTATTCTAATAAATTTTTGGTTTTTACAGTGAAGAGAGTTACATTATAGAGAGGTGAATGAGCAGGTGAAACAGCACTTATAAGGGATGAAGAAAAAGATGTTGCACCAATGAAGAAAGGCACAGGGTCAGAATCTGGGTTGTATGTTTGGATGCACAGGTTGTATGTTTGGATGAGAAAGCCTGCGTCTCTTAAAAGGTTTGATGAAATAGTCTGCAAGGAGAAGATATATCCTGGGTATAAGGAACTAGACATACTACTTGAGATAAGTCATAGGCTTTATATCTGAGGAGGATGGAATTACTCACAGATATATAGAAAAGAAAGTAAAGATCTCTCAGACCAGAAAATAAAATTAAGAGTTCTCTTTTTAGCTACTATTATCTTAAGCCAGTAGTTAAGAACTTCTTGAAAGGTATTGGTGTTACATTAAAGCAAAATTAGAGAAGTAGGAATAAAAGCTGAAAGGAGTGATCCCAAAAGCTGCAACATGACTGGATTTCAAGAAAAAAAACTTGTGCCAGAAGCATTTGAGGATTAGAAGGGAGAAAACTAAGCATTGATTTTCCTTTTGGCTAAGAAAAAGCATAAAGAATCTGAGAAAGTTGTGTCCATGGAATATAAGGATGGAAGTTATGCTGAAGTAGAGAAGCTACAGATACTAAGTGTAATTAGAGAAAAAGATGAGCTCAGAGATAATTTTAAGAAAATATTAGAGCTGCTGGCATCGGTGAATGTAGGTGGTTGGTTATGACTTGTTTCTGTTGTGGATTTTATCCAACTGAAATGACTGGGCATTTGGACAGATAGACTCTGCCTAAAGAAGTTACCATATCCGTCTTTTGTCTCCTTTCAAACGCTGTGTGGAGTACTGGAAAATAGCTTATGCAAGTCTCAGTTTTCATCGTATTGCAGCTCCAGGATCCAGAGCACTATTAAGTACACTGCAACTACTACTACAATTAATAATAATAATGATGATGATGATGATGATGATGATGATAACAACAATAACAAAACAACGTCCTCTATCGGCAATAAGAACATATGAGTGATAGCACTGGATCAGTCTGAAGAGACATTTTGCTATAATACTGTGCATCTGAGAGCCACCACTACCAGATGCTGAAGGAAAAGTAGAAATCCTAGGGAGCACACGGTGATGTTCGCGTACTTGCCCAGCTTCCAGCAATTTATAGCCAGTCATTTTTCTATGGAAATGATAGCTGCAGGTAGAATCTGACACATACTTCACTTGTGGTCCTCCTGAACCTTTCCTTGCAGCAGAGAACTTTCTTTTAAAGATGTTGGCTCAGTCTATTTGTCTTCGCATGATTTCCTTGTACAAAGTGCTGTTCTTTTTCACTTGTTATGATTTGCCATGTTCAAAAAGGCAGGAGGGACAACAAGATTTCAAAGAGTGACAAAAGATAAGGGTTTCGTGGCTTTGTTTTGTGAAAGATTAGAAAGTAAGAGTTCTTATGGAAAAGATTGTGTTACTGCACGTTCTTTTTTATATCTTTGTAGCTTTCGACTTTAATAACTGTGGTTACACAGCTAAATACCTGTCAGATTTCAAGGATTTGGTCTGAGAATCAATATTTTAGTGTTGGACTTTAAAACCTATTCCTCAAATCTCAGGTCTTAGAATAAAACCCCATATCAGTTGAATGACATAAGACATCATACTGCTCCTGTCTGGAAATAGTATGACTCTCCTGTTTGTTTTTTTTTTTTTTCCCCAGGGGATTTTGAGTGAGTTATTTTAAGTGGCTTGAATTCTAGTGAGTTTTATTTTTAAAAAATCTATTAAAACTTAAGCTGACTTGTTTCTCAGGAGTGACTTTCTGAGCAAACTCCTCACTCTTTCTTCAACCAACTGGCTTTCAAGTCTGTTCTAAAGTCTAACATTCTAATGTGTGAAGCATCTAATGTGCTTTCTGAGCACATGGTACTTGAATATCATGTAAGAGCAAATTTTTCCTTCTATCTTATTTTGGTGGAGTTGGTTGTTTGTTTTTTGTTTTTTTTGTTTGTTTTTTTTTTTTTTTTTTTTTTTTTTTTTTTTTTTTTTTGTTTTTGTTTTTGTTTTTTTTGACAGGACATTCAATGTAGTTTATTGAAAATACTATATGGTAAAGACTTGGAGAGGTAAAGAGTGATGTGTGCATTTGGAAGTCTGCTGTGCCATCTTTGCTTAATCATAACAAATTGTTATGATTATTACATGTCCAGCGCTCCCAAAGTCAGGATATACTGACAGTCTGACATAATATCTTAAGAATTGCGTAGGATCTTCTGCATTTTGTCAGTGAATGTTGCAGTGAGCTAAATTTAAAGAAGCTAAATCCATAAAACCTTCAATCCCTTTTGAGCAAGGTGTAACAGAAAGAGCACTAATCCATGGCATTGATAGGCCTGTACCTGAGTGAAGTTAGACATTCATTTCAGTATTGATAAATCTGGTCACATTGATTATGAAATGGTTTTGAAGCCATACACTTCCAGTTTTGGCTAATGGAGTCAGAAGTCTGTTTTGGTTTGGTTTGGTTTGATTTGAACTCCTGTAAATACTAATGTGGTCGTGAAATAAGAGGGCTGACTTTAGCTCAGTTAGAGCCACATATATAACATTTTGCCTAAGTAAGCTGATGCAGGGAAACACCATGTTGAACAGTAAATCTGTTTGAAAAATACCTCTCTCTTGCCAAGGGCCAGGCTGCCACCTTTAATGAGTTACTGGGAGTCAGAATGAGAGAAACAAATATTACTAGGACAAAAAAATCTTGAAATGCTATGGGATTCATACTTTCTTAAAAAAACCCAAAGCCCTCCTTCTGTAATTTCAGTTTAGGAAATTATCTTTTTTTTTTGATAAACAATAACAGTAGAAGTGAGGATAAAGCAAATATAGTGGGACTAAGAAAACATATGAGGACTAAAGATTACTGTATGAATAACATGACCTTCTTTAACTGATCATGAAAAATGCAACAGCCGAATTTTTCACTCAGTCGAATGCAAAACAGGCTATGTAGCTGGAAAAATACATTGCCAACAGCAGAAGTAAAAATCAGTGCTGCAGTGTAGCAGGCATTGCAAAATAATTCCTGAAGCTGTTGCAAATAAAGGATGGATAATTTCTACCACGAGTGTAAGTTATTTGAAGAGCCTTTAGGAAATGTTTGTACATACAACAAAAAAGGTATTTGGGCCCATTTATTTCCATGTCTCTTAAGGTCATTCTTTGGAGATACTAAATCATTTTCACTGTGTTCAGCCTGTTTTAGGGTATTTTTATGTGAGCTGCCAGACAACGCTTAAAATTAGTTTAAGCAAGTTGATAACATTTGGTTTTATTTCATTCACAGAATGTTTGATTTGTAACTAGCTGTTTTATTAACACCATAGTAATTATGGTTTTGCCGGGGGGGGGGCTTTTGAGTTATATAAAGCAATTATTTTACTCTGCTACGTACAGAATCTGTAAAACTACTAGCCTACAATTTGATGAAATTCTGAAATCACTAGGAAACTCCTTATAGGCAGCAGAGAACCTGCCAAAGCCAGTGAAGATTCTTACCCCAGATGTAAGTTGCCTCCTCAAGGCAGGCAACTTTCCAGTTTAGTGAAATGATCTGAAACTGTAATTCTGGGGGATTTTGTGTTTTGCATTATTTTATAACCTAAAAAAGTGAAAATGGTGGTCTGTAGGAGAGTATTAAGGCCCCTGGCTCATGTTCACAGATATTTTGTGGGATGACTAAAAATGTTCTTTATTTTTTCCCTTACTGCTATACCTAACACTCAGCTTTACTGATATAAAGTGCTTTTACTTTTAGCTAAGAAAACATACAGGGCTGTGAACACCAGTGGATTAGGAAGGTTTCCCTTTCTGCTGTTCCCTGTGTAACTTCCCTCTGTGAGAGGAGTGTACGGAGCCAGGACGGTCTCTGCTTCAGCCATTTCAGCACTTCCCATTTGCAAGCATTCCCCATGCAAGCCTGCATCCTGGTTTCCAACCCCCTAAAAGGCTCCTTTGGTTTTGAGGGGTGCTGAATTCTCAGGCTCTCTCTACTACACCATAATCATGGCTGTCATAAGCAGTTCTCTGTTTCTTTCATTAATGAAATTTAGCTTTTCGGTAGAAAAAAGTCATCTAAGTGGTGAGTTTAGTTGTTTCAGCAGATTTTCTGGAAAGTGTAAAGTCACATTGTTAAAGAGTCACCCAGTTGTGGAAGTGCTAGATATTGCTTGTATTTTTATATCTCCATCTCAAAACACAAGATAAGCTTTGAGAAAATTGTCTGCCACCTTATTGTTTCTGTTTGAAATTGTTAAGATGTGGCTTAAATATGTGGGCATATACAGGTGAAGCATTTAAAACACTGAAAATGGATCTAGACAAGCCAAATTAATTTGTCTTGCAGTCAGAAAAACTATCAAGTGCTATTAAAACCAATGATCTGAAAAAAAAAATACAGATATGGGTCAGGAGACAAGGCAGTGAAATTATCTTCTGAGGTATCTTATTTGTGTTATAATTTCCATTATGAAAACGGAGTGATTATTTGATTTCTGCATATTCATTCATTGATAAACACCTTAACATTTTTTTTTCTTAGTGCCATGAAAGAATACCCATTTAAAAATATTTTTATTCTACTCTGGATGTGCTGAAAGAAAAGTCTAGTTTTACAATATCTGCATATATTCAGATTATATGAATATTTAAAATACATCTATTTCTTGGAATTGCTTTATAGTTCACTGCAATTAGATGTTTCAAAATAAAAAGTACTGGTGTAAAAATGTTTACATGAGACATGAGGATAAGCAAACCTCTAAAATTGCCTCAAAACATTATGGTGCCTACAATTTATTTTCATGTTTGTGGTGCTGTGAGAATCACTTCAGGTTCATTGTTGGACATGTGCTTAAATGATTTCAGTATTGCTGCTTTCTGGTCTGACATCTATAACACAATTTTAAAACCACTATGAAGATACATTTCTACTTGAGAGCACGTTTAATACTTTCATGCATACCTTGTGAAGGAGATGGTATTTTCAGTAAGTTATTTATGAAGGGTTTACTTTGCATTGCCACTTGAAATAATCAAGGATCTAGTCATATCCTATTGGAATTTTTTATCACTCTTTTGTTCTTGGTATCATCCAATGGGATAAAATTAATCCCCTCAACTGTATGTGTTATGCAGCTCAGAGATCATAATACAATTTTTAAAATGTTTTTAAAGTAACTTTGATATTTTTTTCTTTATATACTCATGATTTAGTGAGCGTACTATACTTGAATTCCTACAATTTTTCTGAATAATTTTAAAATGTTTCCATCCTTTTTATGATGAAAAATATGAGAGATTCTGAAAGATACTTGAAAATAATTTATTCCTTAGCAGAATTTTGAATAAATACTATGAATTAATTTTGCATCTTTAAACATACTGTTCAAGTGAATAGCATGATAAAGTTAGCTTTACTGCTGACCTCGATATGTGACTTTTAGCTGAGAGAGCAGCAACATACCTCATTTGGACAGCTAAAATAGTAAAGTCTGTACAATGTAGGGTGATTGGAGAAAGGGACACTATCTGTGTGGTTTAGCACAAATGAACTTATTTCTGTACTTGAAAAGAAAAAAAAATCTTAGAAAATGTAAGTTAGTGTCCTGTCCAGGTTGTGCTCTGGTTGTGAAATCCATTAACTTGCCTCCCACTACATGAATGAACCCATGGACCAGTGTGGTTTGCTGCCTGCAGATCTCTGCCAGAAATGGATCTCAACCTGCAGGATCTATTACCAGCAGCAATAGCCTAGCACACTTGTTACTGCTTCCAAACAGAAGTTACATGCCCTTTCCAGCTGCTTTATTTGGAATTACAGGTTTCAAGCTCAGTGTCATCCTCCCTAATTAGGAGGCCCTGAAGATCTTAGCCCGAGGGTTGTTCAAGCAAAAGCTATTCTCCAGCACAAACATATTTTTATCTCCAATACAAGCCTGCTTTCAGGGTCTAACTGCAGTTAGTTATTACAGTCATACACATTTAGCTTTGGGCAAACACTGTGAGCAGCATTTGTATTCAAGACAATAGGCACTCATCAGTGTAAGTTCCTGTCTGGTATGCAAGGTGCATCTTTTTGATCTTTTAGAAAGAGCTGGAAAACTGGATAGTATTTGCAAAAGTCTTTCAGCAAAGCGATGTCAATAAAATAATCATGTTGAGACCAGTACATGGAATTGACTTGTTGGAGGGGCCATGAGGATGGTTATAGGTGCAGAAATGAATTGTGTAGCTTTTGGTTACATAGTCCAAAGTTCATAGATGAGAAATTGTGCAAAGGCTCAGCATCTCCAGGCTGTACCAGTCTCTCATTTGATGTGGCAAATTGAAGGTTTTCCCGCTTTTTTCTTAATACAATGTGTATGATAATACTTTGTAAATACTTTGCCTTCAGTGCACTAGTAAATACATAAAGGCAACAATGAAATGCAATTGCACTGCTATGGCTGGTGCATATTTACAAGTGGGAGCAAATGCATAGCTTAATTTTTTACTGAAACATTCATTCACAGTTTGTGGCTCCCTACAAACACTCTTCCTGTGCAGAGTTTTGCAAATCTGCAGTGTTTAATGTATCTCTCTACAGGTCACTGCTCCCTAGCCACACTACTTCCATAGATAAATAGAATTATTATTATTATTATTACTATTAATAATAATAATATTGTTATTATTTTGCATGTGTTTGTTGTTAATCCATTGAACACATTGCAGCTGTGGTTTTTGGATTTTTTTGTTTTAAATACATCTGGAAGAAGCACTCTAGTGAGTGTATGTAAATCTTTTCTCCTTCCTAGACATCAGTGCTTTGAATGACACATTATTCAAAGTTTATTCTTTTAAGAACCCTATAAAGGTGTCCGGATGTTTGTGAAGTACAAATGCAAGTTCTGAACTCAGAGTGATACTGCAGGATTGCCAGGGTAAGCTGACGGTTCATTAAAAAGCTGTTTTTAATATGAGAGAGAAGTAACCAAGAAGCAGAAATGAGAAAGTAATCCAATTAAAAAGACAGGACAAGGGAAAAAAGAAAATGACTTAATGGAACGTATGATATCTTTGCTTCCTTTTTAAAAGCTGAATGTATCATATGTATGAAGAAAATGGTAGATTGATGAGTCCACTGCTAGAAATACAAAGTACAGGTTTTTCTGATATCAAATTAGGATCTTCAAGTTTACTGATATGAGTCTTCTTTGTTGTACCTCTTGTTGACAGCAGCATGTAGGAATTTAACAGTGCTTACTTAAGCTGCAGAGAAGGTCTTAAAAACAGACCCTCTTCTTTTTTGAATGTTACTGTATTTCAATAATTTTCAGTAAAGTATTTTTCAGGAAAAGGCTTCTTGTTCTGTGACCACAGAGGAGAGAAGCTGCTGCTGATGCAACAGCTGCTGGAGATGGATATTTAAAAAGATGACATCTAATGCTTGAGACTGTTTTTTTGGGGTGGTTTTTTTTTTGTTGTTTGTTTGGGGTTTTTGAGTATAGGATATCTTTTTAGCTATAGGATGTGCCCATTATCTATTTGACATTTTCACATATGAGTTCTGGAATAGAAAAAGTTCATATTTTAATTTTGTTTCTGTATGTATTAGGCAAAGATAATGATTAAAAAATAGCAAAACCCAGGTTGCTATTTTTTTGCTTTTAAAATGCTTGTAGATTTCAAAGCACAAGACAGTGGCATAAGAACATATTCAGGTGCATATCAGATTAGATGTAATAGTCAGCCAATTCATACCTTGAATAAAAGAGATGAGTAATTAGTATTGACAACCTTAGGAAGAGTCTAAGCTGGAAGAAACATTGCACAGAAATTTTTCCAGGGCTTTCTGAGCCATAATGCTAGGTTTGTATTTAATGATTTCAAACCAAGCTTTTTGTCCAATAATTTTTGCTGTCAGTTTTGAAATACTGTAAAAATTTACGAGTACTTTCTTACCTTAATTTGCTGTGTGACACAAGTTATGTTTGTTTTCCTTCCTTGCTTTTTCTGGGGTTGGGTTTTTTGGTGGCTGGTTGTTTTGGTGGTTTAGTCATTCCCTTACTCCCTGTATCAGAAAAGACAATGAGCAGTCTGTATGCACCTTCCTGAAACTGCTGAGAATTTAATAAACTTCTATTATATCTCTTTCCTCTATCTCTCAGCCAGACTGAAGCATGACTGTTTGGTACAGAAAAGCTGTAAAGGAGACTAATGTGTTAGGAAATTTAATAATCCAAAAAGGCAAAGCTGCATATTTTAAGCAGATGAATTAAAGAGGTCTTTGTTGGCTTCTGGAGTTCTCCCAAGCATTAGCTGGTTGGAAGTTCACTCAATACTTCAGTGCTCATTTAGGAAGTGTTTACATCTCTGAGTCTCTTCTTTATAGTTCTTCCTAGAAATATACGTTTGATAATAAGGCACAGCAGATCTCTATGATTCAAATGTGGTCTTTGTGATAATTCAAAATTTGAAAAAAATCAGAGTCCCTTAACTTTCTCCTTTGACATGCACATACTTAAATGGGGCAAGATTACCTTACATATACTGAAGTTTATTAACTGACATGGTGTGCTATTAACAGTGACACTTCCAAACTTGATGTTACAAGTTATTACTTATTCAATTTTTTGGGCTTTATTACTTAATTCAATTGTTCAGGCTTCATTTTTTCGAAACATTTGTCTGATGGTTCCTGTGAAAATGTAGATAGAAATTAACAATGAGAGTAGAAGGACTAAAAAAAAAAAAAAACTTTATTGGATTTTAAGGTTTGGGGGTTTTTAACAATACAGAGTAAATCAGAATTAGGGAGATTACGTTTGTTGGCAGATGTCATGCAGGATTTGCCATTTCTCAATTCCTTGCTTTGTGCTGAATCTTGTTAAACAAATATTACTAAGCTCTCAGTTTCCAAATTTGAGCTGGATTTTAAATACAATGTTCCCTACTCTTTCTATATATAATCTTACATTTTTATGGGTTCTGTGGAAACACAAACTATGGGAAGGTGAGAAACAAGAGTTAGTCATTCTGCAGTTCCCGTCTTGCTGTGATTCCTTACCTCAACACATCCTCCTAGGGTGTGCAGTGGGAGAAATAATGTTAACACTCTCCCCCAGCTCTTCGGAGAGTTTAGAGCGATCCACACCTTCTCTGAATGACTCTGCTTTGATGCTAAGTATTGTGACATGTATAATGGACAGAATACTTGTTTGAAAAAAAACCAACCCACCAAACTTTGGACCTTGGTATCCTGCAATACTTGCATTCAGAATGAAATCACCCAAACAACGGATCTGGATGGAAGTGGGAGTCTTTGGCATTGTTAGCTTGGACAAGACTCCCCAAACCCCTCTTCTACTGGCTTGTGGTACTACTTGGCAACCCCAGTGCACGCATGGTGCATTTTCAGGAGCTATCTCAAATTATATGGGAAACATCTTCTTAGCATTGCAAAAGTCCGTGTGAAAGACTGTCCCAGATAGGCATTTCTGTGTCTGCAGCAAGTTTCCACAGGCTGTTTTCACGTGTCTTACCTACATGTGATTGGATTAATTCCCCAGTAGGATCTGACTGGGGCACTATACTCAGGACGTTAATCAAGACATTTAAGCTCACAAATTGAAAGAGGCACTGAAGGAATTGCCTGGGGGAATCTCTACATCCCTTTAAAATTCCCACCTGGAGAGCTCATGTATCTGCAGTTCCTCAGTCAGATAATTAATTGTGACAGAAGGTGGCTCGAAGATCAGTCCGTCACGTAGCTTGAAGTCAGTCCCTTGTCTCCAGCTAGTCCATTAGCCCATCTGTGTAGAAGACTGGTCTTGGAAGTCCTGGGTTTCTCAGGAAATTCTTTGCTGAGTGTGAGTTAAGGCACAGTTACTCTGGACAAACTTGAGCTTCATGCTTGGAGTTTAACTTCCATAGCTTGTGCCCCGGAAGAAAAACAGGGGAGGTGGCTCAGCAGGAAGGCACATGGAAATGCAACAGGCCGGGCTTTCTGCTCCTCCCGATCTCTTTCAAACTGTTACTTAATATCTGCAATCAGATGGCCAGTCCTTCTGCAGACCTAAAATATTTTGTCTTCTTAGGTTCCACTCACTAATGTGACAGTGTTTCTATTTTTAGTGGCTGTAAAAAGACTCAATTTCCCATCAAGTTCTTTCTTCAGGAGCCTCTGGCTTAAGGGAAAATTCTGGATTGCTCTTAATCAAAGAATGGCCAGGATTGAGAGGAACCTTAAATATTGTCTAGTTCCAGTCTCCCTGCCATGAGAAGGAACCACTTTCCTAATATTTGCACTGGCATTGTTGGAGATCTATCTTCAGGTTTGGGGGATTAATTAGGTAATGGCTGGAAGTTCTTTTTGCTAGATTAAGTGAGTTTGTTCAGTTATCAGCCTAGTGGGTGCAGAAAACTGTGACTATGAGAAACAGCAGTGAAGTCTTTTAGGTCTGTTATGTCTCTGAGAGCATGTCTCCTTGTTTGTCTTGAAAATCAGTTTTGGAATAAAATCTCCATTTTTATGCTGGTTTTGTCTGGGGTGGAGTTCAGTTTCTTCACAGTAACACAGACATGGGTCTGTGTTACGTATTTGTGACCAAAACAGTGTTAATAACAAAGGTGTATTTTAGCTGTTCCTGAGCAGCACTTACACAGAGCCAAAGCCTTTTCTGCCTCTCTCCCCAGCCTACCAGTGAGGAGAGTGGGGATGTGTGAGGAGCTGGGAGGGGACGCAGCTGGGGCAGCTGACAGGGGATATTCCCTCCTGTATGGCATCCTGCTCAGCATATGAAGCTGGGGGAAGAAGGAGGAAAGGAAGGACATTTGGAGTGATGGCCTTTTCTCATCCAAATAATCGTTTATATGTGATGGAGCCTGGCTTTCCTGGTGATGGCCAAACACCTGCCTGCCCATGGGAAGTGGTGAATGAATTCCTTGGTTTGCTTTGTTTCTCTGCATAGCTTTCGCTTTACCTGTTAAACTGTCTTTTATCTTAACCCATGAGTTTTCTCAAATTAACCCTTCCAATTCTCTCTCCCATCCTGACATGATGGCTGCATGGTGCTTAGTTGCTGGCTGGGGTTAAACCACAACATTTTTTCAGGCAATTGTCTTCTTACTGAAGTTTGACCCACATTTTATATGGGATTTTATAAAAACCTACAAATTCCTGTTTGCTCGAGGTTGCTGCTTAAAATTACAGTTCTTTAACTGTTAGACTGGTGACAAGATGCCATGTATGTAATATTTGTTATCTCAAAAAATATCTTGCAAGCCTTGTATCCCTCTGGGAATGTGAGCTACTGTTTACTGCACTAGCTTCAGAAATAGGCTAGTAGCATGCTACAGCTGAATTATCCTCAGAGAGGAATGCTGGTTAAATGTATGCCTTGCTGTCAACAATTTTAGTTGACGCAGTGGCTTTTTTTTTAATCTGAACAAAATTTAAGTTTAACATAACCTGGAAAGTTGACCCCTTCCTAATTGGCTGATATGCCTGGGAAATGCTGTAGCTTGTATACTAGAGAAAGAACACAAACGCTGCCAGTGAATACAAGTTGATACCACATGTTTGCCTAAACTAAGAGTGTGTCTGTGATATATTTAAGCAATTAGGTGTGTCTCTGTTTCTGGTCCAAAGGCCTCTATAACTCTGTAATTCTTTTGTTTTGTTTTTCTTTGTATTGTTTTGTCTGACCAGTCTCCTTGTAATTTTTTTTTTAAATTTTTTTAAATAAATGATCCCTGGCTTGCTGCTGTGTCACTAATTGGTTCTGTTGCTGAAGTAGCATGATCTAGGATAAAACATTCTGTACTTGAAACAAGGACCTCTCACATATGCTTCACTATTACTAGGGACATACTCCCTTACAATTTTAAAACCTGTACAAACCCTTCCTTTAATCGCCAAAATCTTTGAATTAGTGCAGAATATATCCGCTGGTCTGTGAGGCTTTTTTCATGATTGCTATTTTTGTGTAAGTAGTTCTAGTGACTGGTGATATAGCAGTATTAAATCTTGGAGGCCCAGTTATGCAACATTTTATACAAAATGCTTCCAGAGTGTCTCGCCTTTCCTAACTTTGATAATAAAGTCTCTTAAGCAGTTTCAAGTTCACAGCCCAAAGCCAGAACTCCTTGCATTCGTTTTTCCCCTCCTCCTCCCCTGTTCCATATGGTTGGGGTCCTCATGTGTCACCTCTCCAACTCACCACCAGGTTTTATCCTGCTGAAATGGAGCATCTCCTGATTTCCTACCTCTGCCTCCTCCGTTCCCATCTCTCTCTGCCTTGGTGTTCTGTCACCAAGGCAAGGAGCTCCATGGATGCATGCTTCCCCCCAGTCTTGATTAAACCCTTCCCCTTCTATTTTCACCCTCCCACCTCTTTTCAGGGGTCCTCTTTGCTCCGCTCTTGGGATACCCAAATACTCAAATGCAACTCCATACACCACCTTTCTTTGACAGATTCCTGGGTCTTCCTCGCTCAGGTCATGTGGAAATCTCCTATTCCCACCTTCTTAGTGATGGTGGCCATGCAGAGTAGGCTCTCGAGGTTCATTCAACTAAAGGATAAAAGGTTTTCTTTTGACAGCTCCTTCTTTTCTAATGCTTTGGTCCCCCCATTTTTCCACTGGAAGGGGAGACCGAAGTCTTAGTGTTAGTGTCTTCTAGTTTTGCCTAAGATGCAGTTTTCCTTATTGAATGGAACTTTTTTCTCTAAACAAAAATCATCAAAAATATTCACTTTCTAGGCACAAAATTTGAGGTATAACTGATGAATCTGTGTAGTAAGTTCTTAAAAGTCATAGAAATTTTGGAAATAGGAGCAAAATGAGGGTTTTGTTTTCTGTCTGTGGATATTTTGGTTAAGCTGTTTTCACTGAAAAACGTCATGAGAGTAATAATATTTGAATGAAATTGCAGTTATATTTTTTAAACAAATGGAGGAAATCTGGTCTGGATTGAACAGCCAGAAGAAGACACTGAGTAGATTAAAACTGTTTGAAGCGGAAATCCATATATGGTGATAGGATTTGATCTGACACCTCTTGCCAGAAACATAAACATGAAAATGCCTCCCACAAACACATCTGTACTTGCAAATACACAAAAGCAAATATGTCAGCATATAGAACAGAAGAAACTTTTTTTTTTTTTTTTTTTTTAAATTGATGGTAGGGCAATTGCTCAGAATAAAGACTTATTTCCAGTGCAATAAGGACATTTTTCCAAGCCTAATCTAATCTTGCATTGACAGCACTGTGCAACTGTACTGCATAATGGTAGCCAATGCAAAAATGCTGAAGCTAGCGGCATCCCTCACCAGCTCTGGAGTCATGGGATGTAACATACAACTAAGTAATTTAAAAGCAATGCAACTGAATTTGTGTGATGCCATATCCAAATGGTTTTCCTGCTGAGAAATGTTCTATCTTAGGTGTAATGTTACGTTTTTGTTGGAACATGTGCACCATGCTGAGCTGCCTCGTGCAGACACAGGAGCTTGGTCAGCATTAGCTTCAGGACCTCAGTGATTTGCAGAGTGGTGGAAGGATGCCCTGTGGAGTCCCTTGCTTATACATTTGAGTGCTTTCTCTGGCTCTTCAAAAAAAGATGTGTTTATCGAATGTGCCACTGAGAAGTCAGTGTGATAATGACTTCCCTTTACTTTCATGTTTATGATGAATTATCAGTTATCAATATTCTCAACAGTTAATTGCTGTTAAAAGTCTCTGAGTCATCTAAATCTGAAAAGAAACTTATTTTCTGTTCTTCAGCAGAACATTCATCTTTGCTCAATTGCATTTTGACAAGACCTCTGCAGTATTTTTCACTTTCACAGGACAGTGTCCCACTGGGAGACATCAGCAACATAAATAATGTAGTGGGGAAAAAAATAAAGCTAAATTGTTTCTCCTTGTGCTGATGTTAAGCTTAGCATTTATCTTCTCCCCTCTAATTCTCTAGTTCACATTTCTGTGCCTGTCATCAAGCATGCAATGTACAGAATCTTGCAACACAGTGAACTGGTATGTGAGTTGTGCAGAGAGCCAGGCTTTTGTGATGGGAGAGTGGTTCCTGAAGGACATAGTAATTTGTGCATTGTGTTTGTATGTAATTCTGCTGTGACTAGACAGATGGGTGGCTATAAATGAAGTATCTTCCTATTCCCTCTGAAATGTATGTTATAATGTCCTTCTTTAGATGTTCTGTCATGGCAGTGCACACAATTAGCTACAGAATATTAGTTACTCTGCAGGATGCAAATCAACATCTTTCTGTAAGTGTGGTAGAGGCAGAAACCTATCAAATGGCATCAAGCTTGTATTAGTGATTTGGTTGCTCATCAGCTGAGTCAGGGGAAGAGAGTATAACAAATGGACAGTCTTATGTTTGTTTGTAATGAACCACAATTTAATGTTTTCATCTCCTTGCCCATTTAAATGCAAAAGAGCACATTTCACTTTGCAATATACCACATACACTGATGTACAGCTTCAGTGAAATACCAGTTTCTTCCAAAGCTTCTCATTGAGATGTAATAGCATCACAGCAGAGAATGATATTGTGGTTAAACACCAGTAAGGGTCTAAGTCAGAAATAAACTCTTCTTTAATGTTCTTTATATAAAGAGAAATACATTCTCCTGTTAACTTTAATATTTTTTCAATTGGGAGGATTGCCCTGAAATTCTTTGTGACCTTAGCTACACCAATAGATGTCTGACTCTGTTAGGAGGCACCTGGACAGATTGTTCTAATTGAAAAACAGATGAGTTTGATTAAACACCTTAATCTGATATGTGCATATAAAGAATGACCTGATCTCGGCAAAGATCATCAACAGACTGTGGATCACTTTGTTCTTAAACAAGAAGTCTTAACTCATTTATGTTGTAAAATCTGAATCTGAATTTCAGTTTCAATGCCCAGTGGCATTGCACTCCTGAGAGTGAAACTCTCAACTGGGACCTGAAATCCATCACCTAATTTTGAAAGCAAAGAAGGCATTTAAAGGCCTCAGTCACTGTGAAAATTTAGCAGTTCTGTTCACACTTACCTTATTGTGAGCCATGTTGTGGAAAAATCTAGATCACTCTTCTTGCTTCAGTTCTGTCTTAAGCCATTAAGTCATCTCATATTTCTCAGACAAAATAAAATTAATAACCCTCTGGAGGAGCTAACTTATCTCTATTGATTATAAGGTAGCATAGGGATGACAGTCTAGATGAAAGTGTCTGAAAGCTTGTGATATAGTGTTTAATAACCTTACACTTGAATGCAGCAAAATCTTTTGATGATAACAGTCTGTGTCTTCATAATCAACTTTCTGTTAGCATTTCATGTAACAGAAAAATGTGTTTATCCTAAAGCCTGAGAATGGCTCTTGGAAGGACTAAGTCACCAGAAATTTTTAAATCATAATACAAATTTGTTACTTTCTTTGTTCAAACACTTTTTTCATTGCATGTGGCAGTACCCATAGCCCTAAACAGAGCTTCCTCTCATCTGCTCCTAGATAAGACTTCTGAATATTTAGTTCTGCTTTAAGCTTTCTCCTGATGTGTCATGAATCATTAAAATTTTTCATCCAAATATTATAATTTATCTCATATTACGTCCTTGAAGAAGACAGACAGTATTATGTTGTTAACAATCCACTTTTTTCTTATTTCTACGAGAAGTTGTTGATGAGTCTTGATGACAATGTAGAAGTAGGAGAGAGAAAATGTATTCATAGCGTTTGAAATGAAAAGGCTTTTGCAAAAAGGGATCTTCAGCATGTTAGGCCAAGAAGGATCTTGAGCATTTACTCAATATTTCTGGAAAAGCAGAAAACTACTCTCCATACAAAAGTCAGATAGAGACCTCTTATAGCAATGCAAGCCAAATTTTAAGACACATCAGGGAGTCTAAGAGTGGATTAAACAGTTCATTTGAAGATCCCTAGCACACTCTCCTGTCCCTGTTGGAAATTTTTGATTGTGTTACTGTAGGTAGATTAAAGTTACTGTGTTTTCTAAGCACTTCTTTCTTTCTTTCCTTTCTTTTTTTTTTTTTTTTTTTTTTTTTTTTTTTTTTATTTACTACCAAATCTATCAGAGTTGTGAGGTTTTGGTTGGTTGGTTGGTTGGTTTGGTCTATTTGTTTCTTGCATGCCTGCTTTGCAGTATACTTGCATTTGTTTTGGAAAAAAATTCTGCTTTGTGATTGTTGAGACAAGTAACCGTATTTTCTGAGGCAAAAGTGTTCCTTCCAATGATGAATTATTTTTCCTTCTACTTAGGGCAGTATTTGTAGTTGTCCAGCGGGTAAAGTATTGAAGGGTTAAAACTTTATCATTACCCTACTTGGTTACATTAGTGCAACAGTGTAAAATTTCTGTTAAGTTCCTTCTAAAATTCTTCACTCAGGAGAGTTCTTGAAAGGAAATAGAGCTCACCCTGGCCCAAGCTTCTTCCAACGTAGATAACACTGAAAGCAGTGAAGCAGTGCATTAGCTTAAGCATTACCGTCATCTTGTGTTGGATTTTATTCTCAAAAACAAACAAACAAACAAACAAACAAAAAACAACAAAACAACCCCCCCAAAAAACTACCCTCAACTGTAATCACTGCTTCCTTGGGCTCTTTTTCATTCTCTAGAGGATTTGTTCAGCTCTAGAAAGGTCTCAAAAGCAGGAATGATAAACAGAGGCACCTGCTTTCTGTTCTTGAGTTCTCTTCAGGAATGAATTTTCTCTGCTCATAACAGAAGTGGTTTCTCATGCAGTTTATGCTGAAATTGATGCAAGTATGGCAAACTCAAGTCTACACTAGTAAGACTAGAATATGTAAAGCTTTTCATTTCTGCAAGGATCCACTGAATCTCATCATTTTCTACCACCTCAGTGCTCATTTTTTACAGATGAAGCCAGCGTGAATCACTACTTTGAAACAAGCTGGGTCGATTTCCGTTCAGTTTGAAGATAGGTAAATAGCCTCACATAATTTTTAGATATGTTGTTTGTAGTATAGATAGTGTACCTTAGCTTTGGCTGGGCATTACTAACCAGGCTAAAAGTAGCAAGTCATCCAGTGATGCTTCGTTTAATTCTTTGAGCGCACATAGACTTGGTAGTGAGTATACCATGCTGAATTTGTCAGTACAGCCTTCGCATTCCTTTCTCTTGCCTGACAGCAGCTTCATTCTCTTGCTTGGTCTTTGGCCAACTCGAATTAACTACTCAGACTGAGGCATCTATTACAGGGATTGTGCCAGATCTGCATAGTATTGGCAAGTTTTTGGAGACTGCCTTGTGCCCTAGAGGTCTAACATGTTTAGCTGATTAGGAGTGACTGTTAGGAACCTCATTCCTGATCCCTACAACCATTAATTCTGGCTTTAATTCAAAGGAGCTCTTCCTCTGGCAAAAGAAAAAAAAGAAGAAGAAAAAAAAAAAGAGTGTTTCAGTTGGAACAGCCTCATGTCTCTTCCTTTGAGTGTCAGTATATTATGAATAGATGTCTTTTATCAATATAAAATCTGTTAAAGAATTATGGCAGGCTAAATTTTGTATCCAGATGACTGACTTACACTGTATTCATGAAACATGATTTCTGAGCTTTGAAGTTCAAGTTATAGGTCACTTCCATTAGCAAATTCAGAACAAAAGTTTGACTAGCATTGGTTACTTCACAGAAAATTTTTTAAGTTATGACAGGCAGGCTGCTGGTCACTTTCTCAGTTCCTCTGATGCTTTTCTACTGATGCCTTTGATAACAGCAAATCCAACAAAGGTTTAACGCTGTTTTTAAAGTCAGCGTCTCTTTTTCTCAGAATCCACCAGATGCTGCTTTGATCCCTTTTTGCACCTCTTGTCTTTTAGTCTTATTTAAAATTACTGTGTCTGTTTTGGAGTTTTTTTAAACATGCTGGCATCTGCTCTTTTGTGGTTCATCAGAAAAACCTGCTCACAGTTTTATCTTCTTAAAAATAAATTCCGTGTCTCCTACCAGCATTTCCCTTTCTTGATGTGAGAAGCTAGCTAGTAATTAGAGTCCTGAGGATCCTTTGTGTTAGAGAAGAAAATGACAATGAGGTTGAATCTCTCTTTGTACTTCCATTGTGAAATAAATAGGGTTGTGTCAAAGTACTGTTCCTGAAGCACAGTATGTTAGGAGATGTGCTTTTATTCACAGATTCCATTCTTCCACACGGCTGCTTTGTTGCCTGCTGCCACTGCTTCACTCTGCATTTTTTTAATCACCCTACCTCTGAGATGGGCGGGCCTTCATACCATCCAGCAAAGCTGATGAAGCCCTGTGCCCATCTCTGCCTGGCCCCTGCCTCTGTTCAGGGAAGGGGCCTGGATTTGCTCTGCTCTGAATCTCCTGTTTCAGCATTCTTCTTCCCAGGAATTGCTGTGGGGCTGTCCCAGCTGTCAGGGAAACAGGGCTTTGAGAACAGCCCTCCATTCCCAAGTCATTTCACCAAAGCATAACCAAAGCATAACCTATGTGAGAACCTATTTTGGGATTGGGCAAGATGATCTGCAAAGGTCCCTTCCAACCTCAACCAAACTGTGACTAATTCTGGTATTGTAATCAAACACTGTAGAGAAGTGGGAAATGTGGCCCTCAGCTATCCACATAAAAAGTGGAACTATATACAAATCTCTAGACAATGAGCTGCTGAAGATCTATTTGCTCTTAGCGAAACACTTCCTTCCTCCTTGTTGACAACAGTGGAAATGCCCCAACTACCTCCCCATCAGCATTTCATTTCGATTGTAGGACTCTCCCTTGATATCCAGGTATAGATGTAGGTATTGGAGTAGTATATCTGCATGAATTTGAAGGAACATCTGATTTTAACAGATATATTTGAACTACCCAATTACACTATGAAATAGTGGACCTAGGAGCTGTCTATACTAATTTATCTTTTCATCTAAATAAATACATCTTCATCCTCTCCTTCATACCCAAACTTTAGCCTTTTCTGCTAGACCATTTGTTTTCTTTTTCTGGTATTCTGCTCATCTTTTGGTACTAAGAAATTGTCTTAGTCGGTTTGAGTACTGGAACAAAACGAAAAGCAAATACTAAATAAGCTGTAGAGTGTTAGAATAAAGATATTATCTATCTTTAATAGATAATTATCTATCTTGATAATTTGAGAACAGAAAGCAGATTGTAAGTCATATAAATTTTTCTGTATCTATAGGTAATATTTAAGTCTTGAAAGCAAAGCAAGGAAGACAAAAATTTTGCACTCCTAAGACACTTCTGGTATTCAAAAGCTTTTCCTAGTACTACACTGGAGTAAACTCAGTATCTTCAGCATGAAAACAAGAGTATAAAATTGAAGTTACATGTCTGAATCAGGGAGAACAGCAGTATCAACCTGTCTCAAACATCACATATGAGCTCTGTGACCAGCTCCTTACTGACTGCAGGTCTGTGTGTGTACCCTTTCACAGGTGATTCGAACTTTGCTGAAAGCAACACCTCATCTCTCTGGAAAGTTTCAGTTCTGCAAGCCAAACAAGAAGTGAGTTTTGGTTGAAAATTCCAACTACCTTCATCTGCAATATCTTCCTTTGAAATGCCAGCCTAATTTATCATAGAAAAGTGGACATCCATGCTTTTATCTTTTGCTGCTTTTAAATACATTTTAAGTATCAGTTTCACATGTTACTACCTGAAAGGCAAAACCAAAAGCTGCTCCTTCGAATTCCCTTTTGTATCTTCTGCCCAGTCTTTAACTGTTTTTAGTCAGTTGTTCTGTTTCCATGGAGCTGTATGAATTAGCAGACATCTGGGTAGGAAAACAAGAAAAAAGGTACAAAACCAGAGCACGTATCTTATCTGACATTTTCAGAAGAAAAACACTGTGTTTCCTTTTACTATCAGAAATGTAAAAATGGGCACATCTTGAGTATTTTGAAAGTTTCAGTTACTCCTCAGGCAGAAGAATCATTACCAGACCACTTCAGCACAGCTCTTTTCTCCCTGCTGAATTGTAAGTGCTCAGCAGATTATGGCAGCTGCATACAGGGTCTAGATTTCATCCCCTTTGTTGAGAGCAAAATAGTTCCCTTTCAGCAAAAATAGCTTTAACAGTACTTCTTTATATTTGTGATACTGCTGTAATCTTTTTGTTGAGGACACTGTTAGTCACACAAGAGTTTCCTTGTCATTCAGGTATGCTGTGGCATGATCACAGTGGAAGGATTCATCAATCAGTCAGTCAATCAATCAATCAATCAATCATTCAATCCACCTCTGTATGCCTATGCAGTGACTCGTCAGTTAATCAGTGTGCTTAAATAATTGCTGCTTGCCCCTTGCCAGGTTAGTAAAAATGCTATTGTGGCCCCCATAAATTAAAAATAGTATTGTGCTAATGTAACAGCAGTTGTGATTAATTATTCATAAATTCTTATTTATGTGATTATTCTTTTGACTGTGATGTAAATGATATTTAAACCCTAGGATCTATTTTTGGGAAACTTAATGACAAAGAAATAACTTCAGTTTAATCTGAGGTGAATTGAATCTCCAAAGAATAAAAAGAGAAAAATAAAAGGAACTGTGATCCACATCCTATTATTTTCTTCAAGTCCGTGGACCATTACACAGTGAAAAGGTTAACAATTTACCTCTAGAATAACAAGCTTCAGATTGCTCTGCTTTAGAAATGCATTTTTTGTCTTCTCAAGTGCTGGAAACTACCCAGATGACTTTTATATCCTTATAGCCCTCAAATAATACAGAGACCTACACAAAAGCAAAAGGGTGGGAGTTGTACCCATTAAAAATAATACAGGACAGAAATAGCTAAGTAGAGGTGACAAAGTAAGACTCTCTGTCTGTGTACTTTTGTGCTTTCCAGTGATTTTCTGCTGATTCTAGTAGGAATTATCTCTTGTAACTCTCCCTGCTACCTTGACACTTCCACCTGTGGAGGATGCAAAGAAACCTAGAGGTATTTCATTGCTGTCTCATATATAAAGGAGGTACACACAATCTGTATATTTCTGGTATTTGGAATAATACCATCTGCATTGCTGGAAGGTACCAGGTTTTATTCAGGGTGAAAACTGGCCCAAATCCTTTATTCATGTGGACAGTGTGAATCATTTCTTCAGCAGCATTAAGGTACCTTACAGGCCAGGGCATGTCCCTTGACCCTAAATCCAGAGCCATAGTATAACTCTGCCTTTCCATTCCATTCTCCTTTTTCTTTTCCATATTCCTCAAGGAAAAATGACCAAAGTTTTGCTGAAAAATGCATCAGCTGCTCAAAGTGGTGTGTTTTAATGGCACTAATTTCTTTGCTCTCATTAGTTACTGGAGAATTGTATTGGAAATCCAGGTTGGTGGAAAGCACAAAGTGCTTTGGCAGATGTGTTGAAATGACACATGCAGTAAAGAAAAGTAGCTGCTGGATACAGTAGCCCTAAAAGGAGCTGAATAAAGGAAGATTTCCATCTGCTACTCGAATTTAGTTTTGCCAGCTCTCTTAGGGTGACTATCCACAGCATTTTCACTACATTAACAGTAGTGAAGACCTGAATCCCAGGAATATATTTCTAAGAGCTGGCAAATACTTTAAGTAGTATCGTAAAATTAAATCTCTTCTGTGGGAATTATCAGACCTATAATGGGCACATGATTTTTATGAAGAATCTGCAAAATCTTAGCTGCTTCTGCTGCTTTGGGTTGCTATGATAAATACATACTGTTTTTCTAAAGTAAATGAGTAATGTAACTATGTTATAGAAGAAATAAAAACAACCCAGGTGTTCTTTTCTCAATTAAAAGCAGCACCTCACACTTGTCCTGCAATGCCGAAAGTGCAATTGCAGGTACTTCGTAAAGTCTTCTTGTGGATTAGAAGCACTACATCCTTTCCCATCAGCAGCATGAGAACGGTGGGGTTTTGGTTTTTCTTCCTATCAGCATTAGAAAGAACATGGACTCTTTTTCCCCAGCTGCAATTTAAGGGAAAAAAATTATGGATATAATGTAATAACCAGCACTTGAGTCTTGCCAGGATGCTGGGCCTTTATTTCCTTGATTTCCTCAAAAAAAGTATCCTAGAACCATCTGATTATAAGCAACCAAGACCACAGTTCCATATCTGACACGAAAGACTCTGCCTCTAGCAACACAGAACATCAGTCTGGGCATTTCCTCCGTACTGACTCAAAAATGCCCCCTAATGACTCATATTTTCTGTTGTTTGAAGTGTTTTATAAATTTTGTGATGTACCTAGAGCTTGTCAAAATATCTTAATAACCAACATATGTACATTTTACAATACATGTTTTACAGTCAGTAAAACAAGATCAGACAGTACATATAATCCAGCCTATAGTCCTTAACACCATTAAGGAGTATATTTACTCCAGGAGTGTGGAGAATATAGGGCAATATTATTTTCTTTGTTAAAGTGAGTTCATGTGATAAAAGATAGAATGAAAATTTTAATTGAAAGGAGTTTTAAAAACATTCGTATTGATGAATAGTTACAAAGTCAACAGAAAATAACTGTAAATTAGAAACAAATGTCCCATTGTACTTCCCTGCCTATAAAATGTGTCTGACACTCTGTTTTAATACATATTGAGAAAAGCTATATCCACACTCCAGTGACAAAGCTGATTACCATCTACCAATTAAAAAAATTACTCCTGTGAAATTTGAATTTCCTCAAAATTTTGGTATAACAAGCCCAGTAACCCTTGTGCAAAAAGGATTCTCCAGTATTTCAGAGGATAGTAAAAACAAATAAACAAGAACCAACAAAAAACCCCAAACAAAACAAAATAATCCAAAGGAAGTGATAAAGGAAATTGAGTGAGCTTGCTCTCATAGAATTATTTTTATAAAATACCTCAAATAGTTGACAAAATAGAATAAACAGAACACGGTTCATGTGCCAGTTCAATAAAATACCTTTGTAAATCCCTGAGTTGAGGAGTCTAGGTGGAAGGAAGCATGAAAATCTTCCCGTCCTGAACTATTAACAGGTCTAGTTTTCACCCTCAAAGGGACAACTGGTAATAGAATATTAATTGCAGAAAGCCTAAAAAATATCTTTATTCACATACTAACTAATTAGAGGAAAACACAGAAGTTATTAGATAGGGCATGTACTTACTTATAATTGCAGTTAATATGGAGAGGATGTGGTAAAATCAATGATCTCCATGGGTAAATGAAATCAACATCAACATGCTGACTTCATCAACATGAGAACAAAATCAGCATCAGCAAAGCTTAGTGAAAGTTCATTTCTCAGGTTGTTTTCCATTTTAGAAATCATTCAATGTAGGTTTTCCTTTTCTAAACTTCCTGTCAAACTGTTAACTATATAAAATAGAAAAATCACAGTTAGTGGATGCCTGGAGGGAAGGAGGTGGGCATCTCCATTATTTTCCTGTGTCAAGGAGTGTGCATAAGGATGTTCCTTTCTCTGTATGAGGAATCTGTAATGATTTTAACCTTCTATTCTACTTCCCTGATGATTGGCTTTAGCTTAAGTTTGTCTTGGTTTTGGTTTACAGTAAGTCAGCTTCTGTACATGCAAGGCAGTAACAACATACACTTCTGTGGTAACCATTTTAAACAGGAGTTGCATCACTTTTGGAAAACTGGTTTGGGACAGCTGTGGTAAGAATACTGTCCAGTGAGATTAGAGTCTGTGTGGTTGCCTTCAGTGTCTCTTGAGTTTTTGGCTGCAGTAAGAGCCTTTTCAAAGTGATGTTGAAGTGCAGTGGACATCAGTACCCTTAAAAACTGGTCACATCATCTTTGACTTCAGAATTTAGGAGGATCAGTCCCCGGCCTACACTCAAAGTCCTTTAAGAAGCTTGCATATGTGAAAAAAGAACATAACAAGATAGTATTTAATCTAAATTTAATAGTTTTTTTTGGCAGAAATTCGCTGTAGCAATATGGTTATCCAGGAAAATTCTTGTTTGTTTGTATCAAATGAATTTAGGGTATATTCCTCTTTGTGGGGATGTCAAGCTGAAAACAGGTCAAAATGTGTATTCACAGATGTAATTCTCAGATTTTCAGGATGTATGTAGGTGGCCTTCTATGAGGGGACAAAAATTTAACAAGCTAGTAACAGATGAATAGGAAAAGTGGAATTCAGCAGAAATACAATTATATGTTGTGTAAAAAATTTGGAAAAAGAAGCCTGACAGCATGGTGTTATAGGGATAGTAATATCAAGTGCCTCTGTATATTTACTTGAAGAAAGGTTGTTGTTATTAATACATTGCTGACTTTTAAACAAACTATAACCTAGTTTTAGAGCATTACCACAGTGATGCTCCAAAGAGCGATATAAGTGGAATAAAGATATATTAGTCCATTAATTGTTAGTGATTTAGTTCTAGTTTTGAAATATTGCTTCACAGGATGAACAAAAGAAAAGGGCAAGTAATGAAAGATGGGCTTTACTGAGAGGACCCACCTCCTCATTTAGTCAGCCAAGGGTTGTTATCCCTTTATTACCCTGTAATGGAGGGCAAGTTCAGTGAGCAACTGTGGAGGCCATTAGGGCTGTCATGGAGAATTTATTTGCCTTTAAATAGAAGGTGGATGCAGTATGGTAGAGGCTGTGTGCTTCAAAGTGGGTAATTCTCCTTTTCCAGGCTTTTTAATACTATGTTTATTGTTTCCTAGTACATCTCCCTAGACTGTTTTTTGTTGCCTTTGCTCCTCTTGTGAGGAATAAAATTTATAGAAGTGTCGCCCAGGAGAACTAATCTGATTTTGTGTAGTCACTATGCTAACAGCCCTCAGTGCCTTACTGGAAACTTGCAGAAAACAGTAAAATCCACACCTCTTCAGAAGCTGAAGGTCTGCTGACGTTTTTTCCTTCTTTCCTGTAAAATACAGGTAGTTGTGATAAAATAGATTCTTTCTTACAGTGTTCAAACTCCAAAGCAAATCTCATCAAAGTTTGTAAAAGCAAATTAGTCAGCTAAGTTGTTACATCCCAGTTTGACAGTGCAAGTTTCTGACTTTGTAGGAAAGCAGTTACTGCTCTTGCAATTCCTGAAGTGAAATAGACATCTTGAACACAGGAGAAGAATCTGGTCCTTGCTTTGAATAATGCATTATGTGAACTTAAAAGGCGTGAGAGGATATGATAAGTTAGAAAAGAGACTGACAGCAGTACATTCATCCAGCTGTGAATGCAGGGGACATTTATCCTGAAAGAACCAGTGCTGCTCAAAAAAAGGAAACAAGAGTTTTGCTCAGTGTCTCCAAGGTAAGCATGGGAGAGAGGGAGATCCTTTTTTAGCAGATACTGTATATTGGATGTGAAAGGTATCTGTAAGTAAAGATACAATTTCTAAAGCTCATGTCACCAGTACTCTTACGTAATTCACATATCCTGTGGATGTGTTGTGTCACAGGAGTGTTTGAGGAATGAATTTTATTTATTCTAAGTGAAATCAATCATTGAATTTTGATCCGCTTTATAGGCATGGAGTTTCCTTGCCAGGAAATGCAAATGCAAATGCAAATGCAAATGTCTTGGATAAAGAAAATTAAAACCCATAGATGAGTATGAAAGTATCTAAAAGAAAAGCTTTTCAGATACAAGTCAGACAGTGGGTTCAAATCGTCATCTGAGTGCTGCATTTCTTCTTCAGAGTTAATGTTACTTTGGTCACCATTTAGGATTCTAAATTTATGGGATCTTATTGTGACATTGATACTATTTCCACAAGTAAATATAAATTGACAGTTGCAGTACATTTGTGTGCATTTATACCAACTGACTTACCCATTCTTCTTAATATTTTATCAAAAGCGGGATTTTTAAACAAATGTCTGTTTATTTACTATAAAGTTTACTCTCAGAATCAAACACTGCTTTCTTTCCTGAAAAGTGTAGTGTTGTTCAAATATTGCTGAATGAATCTAAATTCTCTAAAAATTCTAGCTAAGTCCCTGTGCTGGTATTCATCTGAAAAAAACCAAAATTTCCAGATACAGAAAATATTCTTGTTCATAGATATGTTTCCTACCCAGCAATGCTCCATAGTTATAATATGAACTCTTAATGAGGTTGATATACCAAATCTTTTAGTCCAAACAGAAGTATACAGTCCCAAGTATTTTATTAAATGATGAGCTGTATCCAATGAATTACAACGATTTTGGCAGTTTTTTTTTTTTTTGGTTTATTAAGAAGAAAGAATTAAAATGAACCTCTCAATGGGATATTTCCACAAGACATGCACTTACTCCTTTTATAAGTACCTAGACATTATTTAAAATATTTCATTCAGCTACTGGCTTTTAAGGCATACATTTCCATTCTCCTTTTCTTCTAGTTTTCCTTTCTTCTTTCATCTGCAGGATTTTAAACAATTTCTAGAGGCAGTAGCAGAGGTTTCTTGTGATGTTATTGATAGCCTAGAGGGCAGTTTATGGAACGGCAATAGGAGGTACAGTCAAAGGTAGAATGATAACTGTTTTAAAATTTAAATTACTTGATCTTCCAAAGGACAAGCAACAGTCATTTGCTAACCATCAGTTATGAGTAGAAGGGTTATTGTGGTGTTTTTTGGTTCTATCCCAAGCTCTCTGTGGCAAACAGCTGCCACAAAGCAGCTATGTAGCTGCTACCCTCTGTGTTTAGTTCTGGTGAAGAAGAGCAATTCCTCAGCAAGCAACGTGCTTGCCTAGTGGCAAATGATCAAATCAGTAATGGGAGAAGAAAAGAGAAACCCCTGAACATATGATCTGGCATTATCTGACGCTCCCAAGTCATCATGAGTCTGAGCTTTCCTTTCTCATGTTCATTTGTTCAGCTGTTGCCATTTGCAAGGTAAATGCAGGTATTCCTGAAGCAGTCCCCACTCCTCAGAGGAGGAATGCTGGCCAGTCTGGCCCGTGCCAGTCACAGCTGAGCTCCACTGAAGGGGAGTGATGGTATTGTGTGAGACAGAGCTTGGCTGTGGGGGCTGTCAGAGCCCCTCATGGTGCCCTGGGATCCTGCTAACATTACTCTTGTGTGTATAAGCGTGTGTGCATGTGGGAGGCAAAAGCTCTTTTCAGTTTAAAGTATTATTTTGCACTGCAGTGTTTTTATAGCAGTATATAGAAGGTACCCTGCTCAAAGCCTGGCAGTCCTCTTGTTCTGTATGTTGTAAGTAGAATCCAGTGGCTCATGTGTTACTGCACACTGTGCATAAGCCCTACTAGAGGCACTGAGTTTCTGTCCTGGTACTTATGTTTTAAGGTAAACAGCAGTGGATTGCTGGTATTCATGCCTGTATTTCCCAGGTAGGCTGCTCCTTTACATGCTTTACGTACACTCCCTCCCACATGGTGGGATTAAGCACAAGAGATGGCACTTCCCCAGTAACAGTGTGAGCAGTGTTGGAGCTGTTGGGTGAAGCTCATTGCCATCATTAGCAGCAACCACAGTTTCCTCACAGTGGCACCATTCCCTTGCTGCTGTCCCTGACCTTGGTTGTGAAACCCTCTGCTTCTACCCTCATGTTTTTCAGAGCTGCTGGCACAACCGATGCATTACATTACAACTGGTTCCTGCAGCTTCAGTGGAAAAGGACACCTTGGATGTGTTGGCATTGTCAAATCAATCAAATGCTTCTTTGAGAAGTGGTAGATGCGTTACTTGAGTCCTAGGCTCTCTAGTGAAGCAAACAAAATTGTTTCCTCCCTACAGGGTGAACCCAGGTGCAGTTCAGGAGATGCTTCTTCCTGAGGACAAATCATTCCTCAGCCAGGACCGTGCCAGGTTTGGTTTCTTCTGCCCTACACAGTCCTCTATGCCATCCCAACGGGCCATGTACTCTGAAACACACCATATGTTCTGATGCCATATCCTTCGTTCCCTTAGCAGCGTGCTGTGTACACACCGTTCTGTGCTGACAGATTGCACCACAGCCTTCCTGTTATTTCAGGTATTCAAACTGAAACATCTTAAAGCCCAAACAATTACTTCTGAGAGGCAGAAGGACGGCACGAGCAAGTGGGACTGGGCTGCGGGCCATCGTACTTCCAGCCCAACCAAGAAGTTTATTCACTGCGTGGCCTGGGGCACAGGGATGTTTAGCAGAATAGATGTAGTTTTGTCCGTAACTGGCAGATGCAATTAATCTATCTGCTGCAGGATATTTACTTGCACAGTGTAGCTCTCTTGTAGCAGAATGATGTGAAAAAGTGTATCATGTATCAGAGGTGGAATAATAGCCTTACAGTGGCTCCTTTTTTTTTGGCTGTCCACATTCCAGTGTACGTGGCCAGTATTAGAAAGATCTGCTTAGACCTCCTCACCTCCCTTATATCAGTGGGAAGGCATAGGGCTTGTAATCAAGACCTGAAAGAATAGCTGTTTTGAAGTCATGCTCACACATTATGCCTTTTAATTGTCCGATTTTCACAGAATGGGTTGCTCTTACATATCCACAGGGCATACCAGTGTCACTTTATGGTGCATCATAGCTCCGTAGTGCACTCAGAGGGAAAACCACTCATTAAAAAGATGAACAGTGCCTGCTTTTCAGCACCTATTGCTATCAAGATGTCTGAAATATGCAATGCACATTCTTAATGGGTACTGACAAAGTACTTTAAAGCGCATTGATGTTTTAAATGTATATTTAGACTAATGAACAAGATGTAGCTGAAGATTAACCTTTTGAGTCTATCAAATCAGTGGTATAGCTCTCCCATGTTTTCTTTCTTGTTTTATCCATACAGTGGTATGTCAGGGAGATTGTGAGGTACAGCTCTCCTTGAAGCATCCCAGATTATAGAAAGAATGGTAATTTACCAGGATGAAAAGGAACATGCATAATAATGACATAAAGGACAGATTATTGAAATTATGACTTTGACCTCGTCAGTGACTTGCAAGAATTGCATTGTAGACCTCCATAATTAATGCGTTTCCCAGATTGTTCAGATAAAGCTTGCTTAGCAGAAAAGTAGAGAAATCTTACTCTTCTAGACCTGCCATCCCTTCTGACGCTGCCCCAGCTCTGGTGTCCCAGCTGGGCTGTCCCTGGCATCAGGCCCCTTAGCAGTAAGAGCACTCACCACCTACTAGTTACCTCCCGTGTGTAACCTTCACCAAAGGGTTTATTCTCTGCAGTTCCTGTCAAAGCCCGCTGCAGGGTCACACTCATGCTCTCACTGCATTTGATGCATGGGCATGAGAACAACAGGTTTTAGTCGTGCCTTGAGCAGGACTAGCAGGCTCTGGGAAGGTACAGGTAGAAGGGCAGGTGATACTGATGGCAAGGCATGATGTGAGCAATCCGTCTGGGATTTTTCTGTCTGCGTGAGGGGGACTGAGGGCATAGTCTGTCCTGGCATGCAACCCACATGCACCCATTTAATAAGAACAGAGAAGAGAACTTTGATTGCTTGACACTAAAAATGAAAAGAGAGCCTGTTCAGTCTGAAGTACTGTTGGATGTATCAGTCCAAAGTAAGAGTTCCATGTTAAACATGGGTCTGGGGGAAGAATTCTTTAGCTCCCTTAATTTCTTTTCCCTCTTGTTGAATGTTCAATTGTTGTGGCAAATTTCTAGACCCTGCTTTCTGATACAGTTCACGCTTTCCTGCACAGCTGTGTGTTTGTAAAACAGGCCATGTTGGGACTTTAGGGCAACAGATTCTGAGTCCGTGGATCATCTGTCATAAGTGTATGATCACCCACCAAGATAACATGATGTGGAGAACTGCCTAGATCATCAGTGATATTGGAGTTCAGATAATCTGGGGATAAGCCTTGAAAGTATGTGACTTGGTTTACTCAGCTTTCTCCTCTATTTGTTGTCTTAATAGCACTTTTCATTGCACCTAGCTTCAGGAATATTTTTGATATTCTCAAATGAGGAGGTTATCTGCCCTAGGCCTGCTTAGTAATAGCTGATAGAGACAGGCATTTTTAACAGACAAACATTTTGTGCTTAAATGTAAACATTAAATTTTATATTTTATCACTGCAGAGAAAAAATAGAAGTGTTTTTAGAATAGGAGAATATTAAAACATGCACCCCGAGGACTCTCATGCTGAGGCTCGCTGTGGTGGATCATCTGTATGTTTGAATTCTCAAAGATACAGAAGTAGGAGTCTTGTGACCTATCTGGATCCCTCTGAATATTAATAAAATCACTTGCAACTCAATTCATAAAATATATGAATAGCTGCTTTAACATATGGGGTTTTTACATTCGTTGACATAATAAAACAGGAACATTTAATTAAGTACCTGAACTCTCACATAAATACTTAGTGATGTTCTTCTCCATTTTTTTTTTAAAGGAGGCAACAGGAGGGGCTTAGTAGCATTGCATTCACTGGATATTTAGGAGTTACATTTACAATATTGGTGTTTATTTCCAATCTGTCACATCCTTAATGAATAGTTTTTCTCTATGCAATTTTTTTCCTAACCACTTTCTTAATAAAATGCAGAAGATATATGGGGTTTGTTTTCATTCCCATTTGTGTTATTTTACACTTGCATCTTTATATGTATAAGAACCAAAACAAGCTACAAAGAGCCTCAGAGCATGCAAATTTCAATTGCAAAAAATCCTATTGCAAACAATGTCAGTGAAAGATTAGTTAACTATTTAAAAATGGAAACAAAAATCAGTATGAAATTTGGATCTTCCAAATTCTTCTCTTGCATTTGTGGAAATCTGAAATTGCACTGAAGTTTGTAAAAGTCATACCAATATATCTTAATTCCACAAAATATACTTTTTTTTTTTAAACTTGCACATGTTGTTTACTGAGTAGTATAATGTAATAACTAGATAAATGTCCTATTTCAAGCTAGAAGTATTAGGCATTTTGTTCCTGATACAAATGATCATTTACTTTACCAGAAATTGGTGTTTCTCATTTAGTCTCCTATCTTGTGCAAATCTGTGTGAAGTTATTTACAATCTTCCATACTTCATTAACTGAAATGATTACCTGCAGGCTTCAACTATTTAGTCAACTTTCTCTGGCAGTACACTAATGAATAGATCTACTTAGCATATTGACATTAACTGTCTCTTTCAGAAGAACAGTCTTTATTACATATCACAGGATTTTAATTTATTTTTTTATTTACTTGATCTTGCACAAGATTATGATTTTTAATACTCTTTTGCATGCTAGGCCATATTTTGTTTGCATCCTTTTCTAAAAAGAAGCAGGCACTCTACTATTGATTCTGTAGTTTACAGTACTTGTATATACTCGCTGCAGAGGAAAAATAATTTTTTCTTTGTGCTGAATAGATAGACAAAAAGGACTTTCAATGAAATCAGCCCTTAATGACTCTCAATGAAATGAGCCCTTAATCCATGATATTTGCATGAGTTAAGAAATGTGGTTTTGGTTTGGTTTGATTTTAGGTTTTTTGCAACTGTAAGCTCAAGGACTGTTCTAATTTGTCCCAATGTCCTGTCTCAGGAACTATGAACACAACTAAGGGCATCATCCTTTCCAAGGATGTTGCTCTGAAATTCCTTCCATGATTTGTGGTTTCATGGCATAACCGAACCTGTAGTGAATAATCTTTTTACTGAGCTATCAAGTATCTGATCTGCACTCAGTAATTTGCTGCACTTAAGATTCTCCCTAGGGATTTCAGTTTCTAAGGATCAGTTCCTCAAAAATGTCTTTAAGAGAGTATACAACTCCTCCCCCGCTATTGAAGACTGACAGGAAAAAAAAAAAAGCCATTGTGCTTGTTAACCATCTCCTTCAGATAAGTATTTCTTCATTTGAATGTCACTTACTGTGTTTTCCCAGGTGTATTTAGAAAACTCTCAAACTTACTTTGCCATTAGTTTCCTCTAACTGTTTGTCTTATTAGATACAGTAATCTGTAATGTCCATTTTCTGTGATCTCCGTTCTTGATGAATCCATATGTCTGCACAGTTTTACTTTCTCCTTCCTATTCCGGGACTCATTAAGAATTTCAGTCTGTGCAGTGATTTTAAGGTGAAGGAGATAGGAAGAGAGGCCAGTTGTTTCAGTGCTCAGCAGCAAACTCTCTATTAAGGGAGGAACAGAGTAAGGCGAAAGCAAGTGCAGTAGTTGCTGTCATCATACTTCCATCTTTCACTTTTTAAGTTACCAGTTCATTTCAGATATAATTTCCTCTTACTGGACCAGCACTTTCTCTTACAATGGGAGCAACTCTGGATGTATATGCAGTTTGTTATTAACTTCCTAGTGGTCACTCAAAACCAGGCATCATCAGAAATCTTTAGATGGAAGTTGCAAGCCTGTTGCCCAAATGTTCACGAAACTAATTGTGTGATTTTTTTTTACTCAGAGGTCCGTATTTTTAGTTTACATTTTTTATTTAATGTGTCCTAGCGGGGATGGATGAAGGAGGGGAACTGTATGAAAAATAATTGGACAGTTAAATTGACCAGTTGTTTCTTTCTTTACCTCATGCTAGTATATGACTGATCTGATCTGAGTCATGGCATTTGCATGTGTTGAATCGATGGAAGTAGTGTAGGTTGCACTAGGGTGCACTGGGAGAGGAACCTTAAAACCCACCTGTGATCCCACAGGGATGTATCATATGTAGGGAAGAGGCAGTAGGTTGAACCTTTCCCATCAACTCTACTTCAGTCTTGTTTTGGGCTTGAATTAGTCAGTAATGGGGCTCCTGTGCCTACACCTTGCACTTTTGCACTCTGTAAGAGAACTTGCTGACAGGGGCCTTTGTTCTGCTGTCACTGGGATTGAAACCTGCCTATAAATGTGACAAATGTCTCCCAGGCGTCATTCCCCTGGTTTCAGTAGAGTTACACAAGGGACAATTTTGGACATTTTCAGCAATACTTTGTGATTTTAGTACCTGTATGCATACAGTTTGGAGCACGTATTTAATCTGCACAATCAATTTGATAGGCGTCCCAGAAAGATAAGTCACCTTTTGTCAGAATTATTGCTCTGTATGTTCCACAGTTAAGAGACTATTAAATCATTTTCTCTAAAACCTTCACATTTTCCAGCTTTGAGACTTTGCTTCTTTCAAGAAAATATAATGTCTAGTCCAGTATATTGTAATTTTTTCCTCTTACTTTTTAATAAATTCTTGAGGAACTAAATAATTAATGATGCTGTAGTTGGTTTAGGACCTAAGGCAATACGGTTCATTAGGCCAAAGTCCAGAAATGCAAAAGTTATTTTTTTCTTGGAGTACTGTATTTCAGGGTATTTGTTCGACTGTTGTCTGATATCCACCAGTCTTGTGACTAAAACCAAGTGCTGTATCAAGTCCTCTGTATGTGAACAGAGCCAGGAATGAACTAACAATTAAGCAATTAAATGGGTGTTGAGAGTTCCTGTGACTGAGCTTTCTCCTTGCCCTCTCGTAGTTTGCAGTATGAATGTACTCAATTATTCAATCACAAAAGCTTTTAAGCCAGCTGTGCCTGGATACAGTCTGCACTTTTAGGTCTGCTAAGCCAAGTCTCAGGTTCATAAATCCTTTCGGCATCCCCTTCTATCATCTAATAGCACTGCCTCAGCTCTGAAAAATAATTTCTGATGCTTCTTGGTCCACCTAGGAGTTGCAGCCAGACTTTTGACACTCTGGAAATTCAGTCTAATTTATGAATATAAAGTAAAACAAGGCTCAGCAAAGGCTTATTCACTGGTGCTTTGCCCTTAAAACACAAAAACATTCCGTAGCATCCCGTATCCATCTGTTGCTGGCCCTTCAGGGAGTGTGGTGATTGCAGTTTGGGCATAGGAGATCCCTGCCAGTCCTTGCTTCCATTGACAGCTGTTGGGCAGCCAAGGGTGTTTAGACTTGCCTTTACAGACTTTACATGTCTTTACATGTCTTTCTTTTTCCTTTTTCCCCTTAAATTTGGTAATGCTCCAAGCAGTCATATTATATTCATAATATTCCCCATACAGCCATCTATATAGCAGATGATTTTTTGTTGTGGGTATTTTTAATTTTTTTTCCTTTTTCCCAGGAAAGTTTTAGTAGGGAAAGAGCAATAGTACCTTTCAGGCTGCTCCATAGCCTTGGCATAAGTGACCAGTGTGATTTCCAGGGTAGAGAAGGTGTTTAATGTATTTTCAAGGTTGCATAGGCCTGCAGAGTCTCAGCGTGCCGACATTCCCTCAGACTCACAAGATACAGCACATATGAGGGGATCACTTCTGTAACACTTGTTTCCCTTCCTATCAATGTTACAGCCTCTAAATCACTCTGATCTGGCTGAAAAGTGAATGTACTTCATCCAGGTACAGGTTGTGACACATCAAAAAATTCATATTTTATTTTGCTTTTAGTGCATTTTTGTAGGAAAACTGCAAAGGAATGGTCCTAGAAACATGATAAAGTACCTAATGCACCATATGCATAAGAAGGCAAAGCTGCTGGAGCAGAAGAAAAGGTTTTGTGGTCATTAGCAGCAGCAATGCTGACTATTCATTAGGATTCTCCAGCTCACTGGTACACTGCATGGGAACAGTTTATTTTGTATTCTGGGTTTAATTACTGCATTAGACCTTAGACCTCTCAGCAAACGAAAGCTTCCTGCCATTCTGACAGCTTATTTGATAGCAATGATTGTTAACCTTGGCGGCGCCTTAAATGACATTTGAATAGTGTTTATGGATTTATGCTGCTCACCGTGCTGTTTTGCTCGCTCTCCATTAAACCAAACGAGACACCTCCAGAAGGCTGTATTGATTCTTGACCACAGATCCTGGCTCTGCAGGATACCAGTCTATTCTTCAGAAAGGTCGTGCTCTCTCAGAAGTCTTTTTTTGCAGAAAATACACATTGCGCTGCAGCCAAGAGCCATGCAGATGACCACATAACCCAGTTTTAATGAAGGTTACTGTCCTTCTCCTACTACTACATCAATAGTGCAACACCTTTTAAAAAATGCATGCATACAGGATTTTTTTTCAAATTCAGCTTTATTAGTCTAACAAGTAGCAGACATATTAAACCTGTTGTCATTTTGTACATACTTCAGTGAGTTCTACCTGAATTTTAGGATTAGAAATGTCTCACTTGATTTAACGCTTTTTTTTCTGTTGCCCTTTACCTCTGCCAGGCAACACTTCCTCTTATGTCTGTAATCTTTTCCTATTTGTGTTCTATTTCTGTGCCCTTGAAAGAAAATACTGGGAGAAGCCACTACTCTGATGACTTTTGACTCACCTCACCTAAAAGGAGAAGCATACCTTTTAAAATTCTTTTGTACTTCGGAAAAGTTTGTAGAATTTTCTGCATTAAGTATGCCCTATAGACATTTGCATCTAGACTTTCTTTACAATTAGAAAGAACTCCATGTTCAAATAAGCTGTTTGTGGAACATAGTTTACCATTCAGCAACACATAAAAGCAAACAAGGCAGAAGAAGACAGGCAATCATATTAATGATAAATACCTTCCTGGATTTTGTTTTTAATTTGTCTGTATTCAAAACTACTGGCATTTCAGCTTTGTAGCCTCAGCTGTTTCTTCCTGTAAGAGGCACTGCATCACCCATTCAGACAGCTCCTAATGTAGGAGGAGTTTATAATCTAGGATAAACTTAACCTCTCATTTCCACAAAAAGACATGACTTTGAATTCTACTGTAAACTGTCCAAACACTTCTGATGGACATTTCGAAAGACAAGTGCATTTTTGGCTTTCTAAGCTATACTTACCAGTGAAGAAAATGATCTCTTCACTTGTGCAGCACAGATGGTGCTGCAGGTGTCTAGAGAGGTGTCAAATGCAGTGTCCGGTTCTGGGCCCCTCAAATCGAGAAGGACATTGACATGCTGGAGTCATCCCAGAGAAGGGCAACGAAGCTGGCGAAGGGTCTGGAGGGTGAGACCCATGAGGAGTGACTGAGGAAGCTGTGATTGTTTAGCCTGGAGAGGAGGAGGCTCAGGGGAGACCTTATCAAGCTCTACAACTGCCTGAAAGGAGGGTGTAGCCAGGTGAGCCTCAGCCTCTTCTCCCCGGTGACGTGATGAGAGGACATAGACTCAAGCTGTGCTAGGGGAGGGTTATGCTGGACATCAGGAAGAATTTCTTCACAGAAAGGGTGATTGGGCATTGGAATGGGCTGCCCAGGAGGGAGGTAGTGGAGTCATCGTCCTTGGAGGTGTTCAAGAAATGACTGGACTAGACTGGCACTTAATGCTATAGTCTAGTTGACAAGATGGTATTCTCAGGTTGGACTTGATAATCTCACAGTTCTTTTCCAATCTAATTGATTCTGTGATTCTGTGAATCTGTGATAATACCACTTGTTAAATTATTTTATAATCCCATTGCAGTACACTAACATAACCTTTCAATATTCTGTCAAAACCAAATACAGTTTTTGGAAGAACATACTAGTCCTTAAATTACTTATCTCAATTGACTACTCAAGTTGGTGATGCCAGTTCAGCAATTTGCAGAACTAGGGAACTGGAATTAGGTGTTGTTACAGGAAAATGGTAGACTGATACCCTCCAAAGATTGGTGAGAAACAAAATGATCTTTGGTTACACCTCCAAGGAGAAAAAAAGCCACTGACTCTTCACTGCTGCTTAAAATAGGATCAGAGAATGAGTAGCAGTACCCAGGATATGAAGTTCAATCTTCAGAATGACTGCCAGTTCTTGACTTCCGCCTTTACCATGCATTGTTAGTATTTTAAATTATTATATTAATTATAATACTAGGCTAATGGTATTTGAAAGACTATATTTTCTTATGGACGTACCAGCTGGTTTTCAACTACTATGCAGCAGTGGGCTACAAGTTGGTCTGCTGAAATTTTCTGAAAATTGTTGCTACAGCAGTCTCTTGGAAAAGATCTTCTATGGATGCTGAGGCTTGTTTACTGTAGCATTTTAGAGCCACCATGGGCATATTGCAGTTCTCTACTAGCAATCAGGGACCTCTGTGACCTTTTAGTTGTGTTTATCAAGCTAAGTCCTGAAGTTTTGGTGTAAAGCAGCTATCAAGAATGAAGGTAATGAACAGAAGTGTGTGGGTGTTGATGCATAAAAAGAAAAAGTTGTCTACTAGGTGAAAAGGAAAGAGAAAAGCATTTTCCAGAACATGTTCAGGTTAGTTTTCTTATTTTGATGTTGTGGACAAACAAAAGAACTTAAAATAAAAGATGCTTCAGCTCTGAATACACAATTTCATGCAGTTTGATGAAACACAAACCAGAAAACTAGAAAGTTTCTAAAGTTATTTCTTCTTTAAAAAGTTATTCCAAAGAAAATTATTTTTGGACTTCAGTCTTTATATTTTGCATCTGCTATCTGTATAAATATGTGTTCATTTTCTTTGATCCTAATGACATCATTTCCCTATTTATAATAATCTAATGTGATAAGTCTAGTGAATCATGAATTTTATTTCCCCAAGCTCTGGAGCCCTTTGTATGTAAACTGAAGCAGTTGCTGATATAAACAGAATAATCAAAGCTACTTATCTGAACATCAGGCCTGAATTAAGGCCATTAAGTAAAACAATGACATTAGAGAGCTGAGCTATAATTTACTTTAAATTAAATTAAATTGAAAATGTTACCATTATTATGCTGTGAGAAATTAAATACTTCTACCTTCTAGTTATGCACAAAGCTGATGAATTTTCCTAATTGTTTTTATTGTTATTGTTTTAGGAAAAAATGCAATGCAACATAGGTTTCAAAAAGCAGATATTATAAGTGATTCCTGCTAGTTGAATAACTTTATTATACAAAGATGTAAAAAATGGGGAATAGTTACAGATTACAAATTGCTGTAATCAAATAATCTTAGAGAAAAATATAATTTTTTCCTTTTCTACCTAGTTCTACTAATTATGGCCTAAAGTTAACCAGATATGGTTAGAAAATTCCCAGTTTTTGATTTTTTATAAACTGATCTTATTAGGAAATGCTGAATTTACCTATGAAAGATAGTTGAGAAAAATAAAAAATAAGGTGGTTATTCTTTCGTGCTTTGGTAAATGAAAATCTTCTCTTTCACTTTTAAACCATAAAAATGTAAATTATCTTAATAATTATGAAATATAGGAACATATTTCTCTTTCCTCTAGCAGTTATTATTCTAACCAAGAATCTCAAGCATTATTCAACCACATTTCTCAGATTTTTAAAGAAAATTTCAAGATTTCTCAGATATTTGTTTGGCTTCTTTTATACTTTGGGGTGCAGGTAACCACCTAATTTTAATATTAGTGACTGGCTATTTGGGGAAAAAAAAAAAAAGAAAGATTATCAATATGCAGAATTCAGAAACAACTGTTTTGCTACTAATTCTTCCCAGGTAGTCCCTAGGGATAATGCCAGTGTAGCCAACCTTTTCCATCACTTCTGTACTTGGAAAAAACACTGTAACCTCTTAGTCAGATTGATCCTTCTGCTCAGAATTTGGCCATGCTGCGGACAAGACACTTACATGAGTTGGGGTCAAAAATCTGTGGAGATCCTGTAGAGAAAGGGACTCCTTAGCTGCTATCAGAGCCTACTTCTGCTTTTCCTGATGGCATAGTTATTTGTTTGAGGCATCTAGTGGTTTATAAAATTCCTGTGGTGTAAAATTCCTGTTCCTCTTCACAATCCTTTCCATTTTCATATGCAGACTCACTTATACACTGGAGAGATGTCTGAGCTTTAAAAAATAGCCATATTCAGAAAATATACCTCTGTTCATGTTGCATATGACAAGACATAACCAATATGGCTTGGTTAAATGACAAGTTAGATTGACAGCAAATGCACAGATATTTCTTCTGTTGCTACTCCTACTGCAGTTTACATTGTGAATCTGCTTCCAGAGTTGCAAATAAAGCTAACATCACCATATTAAAAGATACAGGTAATACTTAAATGGAAACACTGCACAAATATTCCTGGAAGTGCTGGGTTAACAACTGGACTTCATGATCTTGGAGGCCTTTTCCAACCTAAAATGGTTATATAATTCTGTGATTCTGTAACATAAATGTGGTGATTATATCCTGCAAGCAGATAAAGGCGAATTTGCAGAGTTGAGACAGCAGCTCACTATTAATAAATGCTTTATTGAGTTGAATCTCAGTAAGAGTGTTTGCTCCTTTGTATGAGGAGAGCAATTAAAATCAGTGAAGGAAGCATTGACTTGCAATATTGATACTACCATGCATTCTATGTAGTTAGTCATGAATGTAATAGTCAAAAGATATACATAAGGAAGAAAAAAGGACTAAGAGAGATGGAATAAGTGATTATAATAATTAATTAAGTATCCTTTTCTAATAATTAAGTATTCAAGTATTGATTATTATTGTATTATGAGTTTCTCAGAAGAAACTGAATTTTTCTGGCCAAATAGAAGTTAGTCTTCTGATGAAAAAAAAACCCAAAAAACAACAGAAACTCCAAGCAAACCAAAACAAATCAAAAAAACCCCAAAAAGCACCACTTCTTAGCTCAAAGAATATTTTGTCTGTTTATTTATTCATTGGACTTTTTATTAGTCTTAAAGAGGAGAGAAGCAAGCAGGGTCATGATGCTCTGTGCATGCTGTTTCTACACACAGCTTGCACATCAAGCAACCCAGAGGCACTGGAGTTCATGTGCAGCATTTTGTGGTCCTTCAGATTCAACTTGGACATTTTGGAAAGTTTCTGCTGACATTTAGGAGACACAGTTTTTCTGGTATTAGCAACTGGAGGCCGTGAGGCATTCGTTCCCTGGGACATGCACCAGACACATACATGCAACCAAGTGAATTGAACACTTGAGTAATATTGAGGAAAAAAAAAAAGACCCTTGAGGTCCAGGAATGTTCAACTTGTGGCTGACACTGCTTTGGGCAGGAGGTTGGACAGATCTCTGATGTCCCCTTCCAAACTGAATTATCATGGGATCCTATGAAAAGAAGTTTTACTTTTGCACTGGTTTCTGATTACAGAATATCTAGGTTGGAGATGTTCCTGAGATTTGGGTATTAATGTAAAGTTTTAATTCCTAGAGGAGACTGTCCTTCAGCCTGCCTGTCTTATTTTAGTACTCATGTTTATGCATAAGTGAAATTAGTGACTCTGAGATTATGCACGGATTCTACATCACTCAAGTCCCCTCTGCTGGGATACTGAAATGAATGGTTTGTGCTTTTCCACTGAGACCAGAATTATATGTTATAGTCCTTCCAGTCTCTATTGGCAAGTCCACCCAGGCACTGCAGAAAACACGAGCAAGAGCTGCCACTGGTCAGCTGTAATGGTTTCCTCTCACTGCTGCAGAAAGTTATCTCAGATAAACAGCTTGCTAACTCTATTTCTTTCAAGTGCCTAGAGGAGGATTGCTGTCATACAGCTGAAAAACTTCCTGGAAGGAAACGACAATAAACTAAATTGAACTGTGCTCCTATCGTGAAAATACAGCCAATATGAGCAGTCAGATATGCTTAGTTAATTAATCACTTCTTGATGAATGGCATCCTTCTGTTCACTTCTTTTTAGCTGAGCAATAACTTGGTCAAGAGTAGATTGATATTTTCAAAAACACACACCTGAATTTTCTAATGGCTGTAATTGACTTGCGGTGTAAATGTATTTCCCAAAAAAAAAAAAAAAAACCAACAAAAACCCCGCATATCACTGCAAATAACTGAGCCAATAAAAGCAGCAAGAATGCTGCAACTGTAAAAAATTGAAACACAGGGTAGTACATTGTGCAAGAAGGCAGTAAAATGTCAGCAGAAACAAATAGTGCATACTTAAGTATTTACAGAGTAGAGATGTTTCACACTCCTGGTCATTTCTGATGTCAGCAGTTCTGCCAAGATGAGCACAGAGGGGCTGTGTAGGGATTGCCATGCAGAGATCTCGGGTGGCCAAGCAGATAAGCTGGGTCATTTTAATGCCATGCCTACTGTCTTCAGAGATTCCTTCTCATCACTAGAGAATGGTGGGTTGTGAAACAGGTAGTTGTCACCAGCATTACAAAACAAATTTTAAAACGGTACTATGGAAATCTGTGTTTAGTTGGTAATTAATTGTATAGGGGAATATCAAGGAAGAAAAAAAGCCCTCTAATCTACTGTATTTGAGGCCTTGCTGAAAACTTTCTCATAACTTGAGAGAAAATCTTAAAATAGTTATTTATTTAAATTGACTCAGGTTTCAAATATCTTATGGATTAATACTCCTTTTTATTGACAATTTTTAAAGGAATTGTTATAAAAATTTTTGTTTTCATAATGGCACCAGCACTGCCTGCCCAGGATCATATGGCTTTACTACTGTGGGGTAGAAGTCTAAGATATGAGTGCAATATTATTCTTCTATAATTTTTTTTGCTGTTCTAGTAAATTTAATGCAGTGACTTAGGACAGATGTATTTATAAATGACATTGCATTTTGAACACTCTTACAAAAGTACAAAAAGTAACGTGCCTGTTCTAGCAAATGATGGCATTTATTATTGACACCTTATTATTTATCAGACACTTATTTTAAGCTTATATTTTTGTTTTATTCTAACAAGTAAGCATTCTCATAACATTAGTGATAAAGATATGTCTTTTATTAATTTGAAATAATTAATTGTTAATATAAATCTGTTCTAGTGTGCTTCTGGATTTTGCTATATCATAAAAATACGTGGAAATAGAAAACTATTTTAGCACAGGTAGATAATTAAGAATATCTGTAACTAAGCCAAACTTTTTGGGATGCCTAATTTTTTTTTTTTAATAGACATTTTGATCTTAGTGAAAGAATTAATGAATATGGGTCAAAACTAGTGAGCAGTTTTCCTCAAGATTAAAAAAACAATTAAAAACCCCACATTTTCTAAAGAGATCTTGCAGTTCCATATCAAAGTACTTTTACCCACTAACTAACGAACTAACTAGTTTACTTCATTAAAAATCTTTACACAAAACTTTTTAGGGAAATCAGTTGCACCAGATGTTGATTGGAAATGAAAAATGTGGAAAAGGATTTTAGTCATGAAACGGAAGACAAAGTTTTCCTCTACTGCAATGAAAATTAAGCAGTGCTTGTTTTTTCCTCATTTTAGAATCACAGTACTTAATACATTGAGCTCTTCCCCAGAATGTTCAATTAGCAGATCTCAATTCATCTAGAGAGTATTTAATTGCAATTATATTAATTCCACCAAAGACCTCTTAAAAGAACCATGTATTAAAAATCTAAAAACACAAAAGAAATCAATGTCTAATGAGACATTAGGTCTACCTCCTGAGGGAAATTTCTGCCTGGGACAAGTTTTGTGCAGAGGTTTTTTCCAGCTATCAGAAGTAGGGGAAAAAAACCCCACGTTTTGTCTTTTTAATACCTACTTTGTCAGTGTCTTCAGGCAAAGGCATGCAGCTCAAAAGATCTGTGTCCAGACGTTTGGTCTTTAAGGCACTGGTCATAAGTTACATATGTAAAAGTAACTAACTGCCCACATTGCACTCCTGAACATTCTCTCTTCTTCTCTGCGCTGTTTGGTTTCCGTGCTTATTGTTCATCTTATTACCAATTATCCTTGATGCTTGCAAGTGAAAGCTATTGTTTATCTTAGCAGTAATGCAGGTATTATGCTTGACTGTGATCTCTCAGCACACAGTGTTGGCAAAGGCAGGAGAGCAGAGTGGGTCCAAGAGTAAGACATACAAAATATAGCTGCAGAGTTATAGAAACTTGTAAATTATGTTCCACTGGGAGGAGAGTTCAGTTAAGCAAACCTTGTTTCTGTGTGTAAATGTTGTTTGTAGAGATCTTTCATCCAGCTGCCATATGAGGGACAAAACAATTAAATCATGTCCTCTGCTGTCATATTCTGGACTTCGGTAGTGTGTGAAGACTAAGGGAAAGAAAGGTAATGGGAAAAATTCAGTTTATGGCTAACATTTATTTTTCTTTTAAGCCACTCAAAGGCTATAAATTTACCTTTGTTCTTTAAGCTTTTTCAGAGCCATATCTTTAAGTAATATCCACACTGTACTATTTAGCTGTTCAGGATAACTGTCTGATGCAATTACACCTTATTTAGCTAATATGTTCTTTTGTTTCACTATAAATAACAAAAAGAAATTGCAAAACAATATCTAGGCAGAGAGTCTTTCACAATATTCTTTGGATATTAGTAGCAATAGGATTTTTTGTGTATGTTAGAAGCTTCGGCTACCTTCAAAAAATCTAACTTGGTGATACATTTGTTGCTTCTTTGTAGTAAACTCATGGTTTAAGATGATAACCTGATTTTAGAGAACTCTGAAAGGAGGTTTATGTGGTCACAGAGATGCACCTGGCTCCACTATTTATATGGAGTCTATTCGTTGGAGTGTGGGCATATGATAGGCATAGAGCAGTCCCATTGAAAAGTGAAGTGGCAGAAGTTTTATTAATTCAGGTGTGAGCAATTCAGGGAGATCAATAGGTTCCTGACCATATAATTGATTGTGGGAGCACCAAAACACTCTGCTCAAATACTATTTTTGTTACCATCTGCCAATTTTAACAGCTTCTCTGGGTAGTCAACTGAGAGCCTATTTAAAAATAATGTGTAGGCTACATTCTGTAGGTCTTCCACAGGTAAGCACCATTTGAAAACAAGAGTAAGGCCAGAAATACATTTCCTCCAAGTTAAAAAAAAAACAAAACAAACAAACAAAAAAAACTGATGAAGAAATGAGCAAGAAAAGAAAAGTCTTTTTTTTTTCACAATGATATTTTATATGCAGTAAAAACTGTGGTGTGGTTAGGGATGAAACAACCTTCATGCACAAATTTATCCTATATCCACAGTTGTTCTGATAGTTAGTTCATGTCATTTAAGAGAAGTAAGAAGACAGTGAAGAAGTGCCTGTGCCTCTGTCATTTATTGGAGATCTACCTATTGTGCTATTCATAAAGCAAGAATTATTGGAGAAAGAGGTGGTTACATATTAGGGAGTTCATAGCCCGAAGACCTGGTGTAGAACTGTAATTAAAGTGAATACCAAATGAAGTTCATTCAGCTTACTTCATACAACTATGCCAATGACTGATTTTCACACTCAGGCTAATAGAACAGTTTTCATCAGTTCTGCTATTATATTACTGTTAGAGCATTCTTAGATTTTTTTTTTCTTCTGGTACTATGTATTTAATAGAATTTCTGAGTCTCTTTTGTTGCTTGTAAATTTCAATTTAATTGGATCATGAGATCTCAATATTGAAAATTTAACCTTTTATTCTTTGGAAGTAGAACTGCTTTTTGTATTCCCACCTCCTCAACTGACTGACCTCAAAAGGGTAATAAATGCTTTTATGATGGCAGATATATGAAATATAAAAAAATGGCTTAAACTTGGTCATATAATTCACTTAGGCTTTATGAAAATTTAAAAACCATGTCTCTCTGTCTTTTTAAGTAAATTTGGAAGTCTACATGTTTGTGTCACAATATATAATGAGAAGATATTTTGTCGTGTTATTTAAGTGAACCCCAGACATTGAACAAATAGTATTTGTTTTTAACAATTCTCTTGAAAACATGATTTTTGGTTGTTGGTTTTTTTTGTTTGTTTGTTTTTGTTTTTGTTTTTGTTTTGTTTTTTTTTTGCTTTGTTTTGTTTTGTTTTGTTTTGTTTTGTTTTGTTTTGTTTTGTTTTGTTTTGTTTTGTTTTGTTTTAATAGCACAGATTAATCTGGTCCATAACAGAAAGGTATCAATGCAAAGAAAAGTAAATTATTTCAGACTGATTAAAAAAATTAGCAGTGGCACGTGAGATGTTGTTGGCTCTGAAAAATCAACACAGGTGACTGATCGATTGTGTTGTATTGTCAGGTACATACAGATGGAGAACCTGTGTGTTTGTTTAGTGAAAAACTAGCAGGAAAAATTCTGTTGTTACACTGCTGTGTTACAGATTGTATTCTTTTAAAGTGTCAGTCAGTGCTGATATCTTTTAATACAAAGTATTAAAAGCAAGAGTTCTCAAAGAGTTGCATAGCAGTTAATTCACTGAAACAATATTGAAATAGTTTTTGATTTTTTTCAGAGCAGAGGCACCATGAAGCAAAGACAGATTTAGAGGTGCTACCTGCAATGTCATCACAATCCAAAGCATAGCTGGAACACCCTGCATGGTTGAAAAACAGTGTCTCCTTTGGAGTCACTTGATCTCTGTGGTTTATAAACCATGAAAGCCGAGAAAGTGCTGAATGAGAGGGGAATGTGAGTAGGCATTGAAGATAAACTCTTCAAAGGGAATACAGATTATGGACTGGTCTGTCCAAAAAGTACAAATGATCACTGACAAAAATATTTTAATATACTAAAGCAAAAGAATTTTGTGCTTCACTCTAATGACCCTGGCACACATAAGAAGGTAGAAAAAAAAACAACTTAAAAAGGATCATGGCTTACATAGTTTTTTTTACAAGAGCTGGGAGTAGGTTCTGTTTTCATTTCAGATAGATGGGGAGAAATGGTATGATTTTAAGATGAAGCCATGTAAATACACCAGAGCTAGTTTGTATCATGTAAGTTATGTGCCTGGTGCAATAAACTAATAATCAGCTGTACATTTGCTGGAGGAAGTAGCATGACCTTTTCAAAAAGTATTTGGGTCTGCTCCCCAGCTGCTGAATCTCACAAGACCATCTTCATGTGTATTTGCAGATTGTATTTGAAGGTGTTTAAAATTACAAAGAGGTCATTGTTTTGAGAAATAATTAAGGCAAAGGAATGTTATGTTTTAATGTAAAAAACTGCATCTACATGATTCAGTTTTCAGAATGTGCATGAAAATACCGAAAGCAAAAAAGCCAACATATTTTTTTAGTGATTGTATTTCAAAACTGGAAATTATTTGGGTTCCAAGAATTGGCTGTAAAATGATGCAAGAGAGCACAGGAGTTCAATGTGATTGGTAAAAGGGAAAACCCTTATCAGTCTGTTTTTATTTTCTCTGAGTTCCTCCATAGTCATCTCGCAATTTCCCCAGCTGTCTGCATCAGGAAGAGATCCTTGTTCTCTAGCCACGAGAGGGAGGCTTTGTGGGCCCCCTGGGTTTGCCCAGGAGGACTGTGTTGCTGCTGCAGGAGAGGGATCTGTGCCCCGGGACCTGGGCGCTGAGGTGCAGTCACTGTCTCAGGGCTGTTTCTCAAAGTCCCTGAAATAAAGTGAAGGCCTAATTGCAGCTCAGCAAAGTGCTGTTTTCATAGTGGAGTGGTCAGTGCTGCCTTGCCTGTCTTGGGATGTGTCCTGACATGAGCCGTGGCTCAAGGTCTGATGATACAATGTCAAAGTGCAGGGCATAGAGCAAGGGAGCTGCATCTGCACTTAACCCCAGTCATCTGTCCTCCAGGACTGGAGGATCCCATCGACTTCACTAAGAAAAGGGGTCTCAGTGGAAGTTAAAGATTAAAAAGAAAAATTTTGAAGAAAACATCAACATAAAAGAAGAAAGAGATTGCTCTTTATGGATTACCTTATAAACTGTAAAACTGTTTGCTGTGGGCCCTTATGGGCAAGAGTGCAAGGGACAATTTCACTAAAAAGTTGATGAAATTAATTCCGTCAAGGGTTTCTAAATGCAGAGAGGTCGTCCCAGAACTGGGAAACCTGTGTGCTGCAGAAACACAAGGACTGACTGAGTGTAATGAGTGTCTCCCTGTGTGCTTACCTTGGCCATATAGTTTGATTTTGGACATTACTAGAAACAGCTTATAGGGCTAAATGGAGTGGCTTATGTTGCTGTACTCCACTGCATCAAGGTTTCCTCCTGTGTCTTTTGGTTCTTCAGGTGGAAGTGACCTGTGTTACCTCTGCTTGTTTTTCTGCTGAATTTAGGAGGGAACTCCTTATCTACATGATCCAGAGGAAGATACCACAGTAATTATTTAGTGAGAAGGGCAAACCTGAGGGCTGTACTGAAAAGGCTGAAGAATTTTGAAACTGTATTTCTCAGTTTTCACTGGGAAGAGAGGGGTGTTGAAATTAGTCAAAAGGTGTCCCTGTGGGGACTTAAATGAGGAGCAGATGCTGGGAAAGCAACACTTGGTCAGTAACAACTCCAGTACGCCCTTGGGCAACAAAAGTGAAAATCTGCTTTCCAGAAGATACAAAGTAAGTTTTAAGAAGAGGAAAGGTAAAGGGACATGAATTTTACGGAATGTGGAACAAATAGCAATCTTATTATTGGGAATGAATTTCAGGGAAAGATCTCTCTGTATGTCTTTTGCTTTAAATCAAGTATCTCAGTTACAATGTGTAAAATACAGGACATCCTTTAACTTAAAATGTTTGTTAACAAACTTTTAAATGCTTTTCTTGTGGTCGCAGTTTTAGATTTAAATAATACTTAAAGTTTTATGTAATATTCAGTATTGATTAAAATATAAAATGAAATAAGTTTACAGGAAAGCCACCTTGCAGTCGTAGACCTTTGAAAGTATTTTTTTCAAGCCATCCCAAAAGATGAAAAATGAATTAGGCAAAGTACCTTATGTTCATGAATTCTGAAATATTCTGAATAATTATTTGTCATAAAACTGTGGAAATAATATGTATATACAGCACACCTGAAAATGAAGTGTCTTATTGAGGACATAATTGCTTTGTATTTTTTTCAGTAGAGGACATATGCAGCTCACTTCAGAAAGGTTGGTAAAAAAATCTTGTTCAAAGTTTTCTTCAGTAGTGAGACATCTAGATATGTTTTTATAGTTGCCACTGCAGATCCAATAAAATAATAATAAGCCTTTTAAGGCTCTTAAATATTAGAGTACTTAATCATAGGTACTCTAAAGTACTCTTGAGAGCTTAAGAAGGCACGATGTATGTGTAAAGTAATCCATAAACTCACGCTACAAGCATTTTCAACAGATTGTTATAACAATTGACACTTCATGTGTCCACAACGAATATAACCTGGCCTTGCTTTTGGAAGGCCTGGACGAATGTCGTAGTCATGGGAGCTGTGAAAAAAAAAAGGACAAAAAAGAGAAAAAGAAACTTTCAGATGAGAATTCTAAAAGCGTATTTCATGCAATGAAGGTTTCTGAGAAAGTTGGTTCACTAGAAACTAGAAGGTGATTGCAACAGACAACAAGATGGATAGATACAATTAGCTGTGGATTGAGGAGACAGGAAAGTGAAGGTGTATCTGTAGTTTCCAGAGCACAACAGTTAACACGGAGCAGACCGTCAGGAAGAATACCTGCTCTAAAAAACGTGGCCTGAGAAGAGCTGGAACTAACTTTAATTTGCTGCCTCATAAGATGAGCTGCTGCTTTGCTTTTAATATTAAGAGGATGTAGCTGTAGGTTGCTTTAGTTAATACAGATGTTCAAATAAGTTAATACAATTACAGTGAAGACTTACCAAAATAATAAATTAGCATGCTTTTGAAGTAGCCGTTTATTTGTGTATTTAAAAGGAAAACATAGATGTATAAAGAACAAGAAGTTGTAATGTAATTTTAATATAATTATACATATGTATTTTCAAAAAACCATTTTCTAAAAAAAGGGAGAAAAACAGGTTTCTGAGAATACAAATGTGAGTATAAGCCCAGAAGGCTCTTTGCAAGCAACTCTGCCAATGTAGAAGAAGCTTTAATTTTAATTCTTAATAATTTTTCCCTGTAAAAATCAAAAATGAACATTTGAAATTTAGAAAATAGAGAAAAAGAAAGATGCTGTCAGGCAGTGGGTCAGAGAACCAAGTCTGGCTGTAAAGTATTTGCTATGCTGTCAAGTTTAACTGGTCATTGAAGCAATTTATCTAGGGTTGTTTTCATGTTTCCATTTTACTTTATTTTGAGTAATACAATTTAAAATCCATCCAGATAGTTCTTCTCTGACATCAGAGGAGGAAAGGCTAGGTAAACATTTCATATCCTAGAGGCTGGTATCATAAATTACAAGCTTTAGTAAGGTCCAATAAAACCCTTCATATTCAGACCCTGGTTCTGTATCTTTTCAGTGCCGCGATGTAGATGAGTTTGGAAAGTGCCTCTGTGAAAAATGCATAGAAGTAGTGTATGTGAAATGTCCATTTGTTTTCATATTGTTAAATCCTCTCTTGGTGTCTCCCCAAACCGTGACGTTCAAACGTCATGGTTTCATGAAGGCTCAGAAGGAGGAAACTGTTTCCTGGGATGCAAAAGATCTCATTGTCAGTATCTTAAAGTGCAGGCATTGTCTTTTCCCTTCTGCTTTTGCTTTGGAGTTGTCATCTCTCTTAAATCCTGTCAGATTGGATATTTTGGGTGAAAATGCTTTTAGTATTTTAAGGTAGTTAGTGAGGTTTCTTTCTTTGTTCAGCAAGTGTTTGTTCAAAGGCTTGTTCAAACGTTGTTTTCTGGAAATCATTACCCACAGAAGTCCGAAACCCCCTTTTTTCCTTGTTAAAAACACATTGGGGAGCCTGACCTCATTCTCTAAGACTATTTAGTACAGTAAATTTGTATCTGTATTTTCGGAGTGTTTAATAGCATGAACTGAGCATCACGATCCAATTTTATTTGGTGCTGTAAAAACACAGATGGAAAAAGCAGGTCCCCAAAATATGCGAAAGACTACCAGATGGACAAATTTCAGTTGTGGAATACAAGGAATGAATTAGCCAATGCAAATACATATTGCTGGCAGAGGTTTCAGTGCAGTCTTGGGTTAGATGGTGACTTCAAATGAAAGTCTAATCTGAAAGTGCAGTAGGTAGGGTATTGGTGAATCTGAGGGTTAGCCTGGTGAATCTGGATGCAATTCCACTGCTCAAAGATTGTGAGTCTGTACAGTTTTAAAATTTCTTCTTTCTAAGTTTCTGTGGTCTTTCTAAATGTTTAAATGGTTTCTGTGCTCAAGTTTTATATTCAGTTTATGATGCGTCAAGAACTAGCAGCAAAAAAAGAAAGGTGCAGGTTGCTGTATTCTGAAGGCAAAATGAAGTAGAAAATTAAAGATATTTATCTTCATTATTCCTTTTTAAACATATTATTAACAGATCTGAAAGTACAAAGAAATTAATAAGTTATTATTCAGACTGTGAGAGCAATATATATTTTAATGGGAAGAAAAAAGTAGCCTGCTTCTTGAGTATTGTGCTCTTCTCTGCTTTTTTTTCTGGAATAAATGAGATTGGAACTGTTTTGTGCACATCCCTGCCTATTCCAAGCAGTTGCTAGATGCTGTGATGTGTTTTCATGGCAGACGGTACCAGCTGATGCCAGGAGAGAGGTCAGTAATAACCAAAGCAGGCTTCCAGTGACAAGGAAACATGAATTGCCTCACCAGCTCAAACTATTAATGACATTAAATTAAGCCATGCATTTTTCAAGTATCTGTAAATGTTAGGTAAATTTTAAAGGAAAAAAGCAGGGATACTGTAAAAATTATATTCCTGACTATGTGATGTGTGGGATGACATTCTTGCATTCAGCGCTGCTTCCCTTGTAAGCTTCACTCAGCAAAGAGCTTTTTATAATTTGGTTTGCAGCTTTTTCCCTGCCCCAGAAGGAAAGCTGTAGACTGCTTCTCTGCTGAATCCCTTAAGTCATGCTTGCTGGGTAGGTTTCCAAACATAATTCAGCAGCCAGCACACCAGACTGTCTCCATGTGCTGATTCCTGTGCTGTCCTGGTGGGACCCCCAGAGCCCTGGCGATGTCTCTGGTCCCGCAGAGACCTCAGAGGGAGTTGGGTATTACAAAGGAGCCTCCAGGACATAAACCTGGTCTCTCAAATCTGCTCTCTTTTCATTGCTGATTCCTGGTATTAAATGAGTGAGTATTTGGTTCCTCAGTAATCCCCAGAACAAAAAAAAAAAAAAAAAAAAGGATGGTAGTCATGTGAATTAGAAATGTGTAGAGCTCCCTGGGATCAAAGCCATCCAAAACTTTTCTGTCTCCCTGGGCTGCTCACTGCTCAAAAGGCAGAAACATAATTAATTGTCATCAATTACTGGAAAGTAGTGCCATGTTTTAGCAGAGCAATAGTACTTGTTTCCTTCAGAGAATCAGTAGCAATTGTACTTAAAATAAACCTCCTTCTTGTCAATTCTGCCAGCTCAGCTGGCATCTTCTTATCAGTGATCAGTGTACATCAACTGTCCAGCTACAAAAAGCCTTTTTTTGGTCAAAACATCTATAAGAGTAATGCCTGAAAATTGTTTCAGTTCATATTGTACTGATTCAGTTATTGCATATTGTACTTGTAAATATAATTTGTAAACCTCAGTTGTAATGTTCCGTATTAATACTTTAAAAATACTCTAGACAAATTGTTGGTCATCCAGGAACATTGGACTATCAGGTAATCCTGATGGATTAATGTGTTTGTTAAAAGCGTAATGAAGCGTATTTTACCAGAAAAGGTTTTAATTAGGAAAGCATCAGAGGTTAGTGTAACACAAAACCATTAATCTGAAAATGAAATTATAGCAAAACCATATGAACACACCTCAGGAACTAAAACCAAATTTTCTCTAATTATAGAAAATTACATAGTCTGTTTAATACATAAATTGCAAGATAATGAAATTAGGGGTCATCTATTTGAGTAACAGTGATTGTTTTTGGAAAAAAGGACACTAGCACACATAATGGAGTGGAAAAGGGGTTATGATAAAAGCTTTTCAAATAGTCTCTGCTGATGCTTGTAAGCTGAAGAAGACAAACATGATCTTGAAGAATATTTCTAGAAAGACATTAAATCTGAATAATTGTAGAATGTACTGCTGTGCTTGCAGTAAGATTTAAGAAGTTTTGGTGATTCTAAGACAAAGATGTTCTATAAAAGGTCTCAAAGCTCATATTCTGAAAATGGTTTTGCTTTATTTTCTGAATTTTTTCAGTCATAAAATAGACAATGGAAGGGCAAAAACTGTGCTAATGGAAGGAGAGACTTAATGACAAAAGTAGCTCTATAAGTAACTGACTTTCAAAGAGAAAGGCTAAATGTGTTAATGATAACAGTTAAAAGTGTGTTTGTTCTATAAACTCAATATTGTTTACTTATTTAATGAAAATCATGTCTGTGAATATCCAATTAGATCACAAAATAATTACTGTTAGGTATGACCAAGAGAGTTCAAAAGACCCAAGATGATTTGTAGCTTCATATTATCAGGGCTTGACTATTCATTAAGTTTGTTCTGTAGCTTCCATACATCTTGTAGAGGTTTTGGAAAAGTTGGCCTATTTTTCTCTGAAGCACAGATCTTTGAAAATAATGGAATGTTTTGTCACTTTTGGCCAGGTACAGTGACCTAGGTAAGACAAATGATGCAACAGGTGACCTCATACCAGGTTTTGGGACTTACTGTGATTCTGATGCAGAGCCAGATTCTGAGTCACTATTTCCTTTCTGCACTAGCCCAATGGTCAGTGCCCAAGTCCAGATGTTTTACAGCTTTATATCTCTACTGCTAACATAAGCAGGCTTGCATTTAATTTTGGAGGACAAGAGTAAAATATAGTATCTATCCCCATGGACTAGCTATTATCAGCATTGTCTAAATTTGGCAGTTTATTGAAAAGCTTGGCATAAAGCAAAGACCTTTGATAGGTTTTGACCCCATTCCTGACAAATTGTGACTGAAGCTGTGTCAGCAGCTGTAACTCAGCTACACAGTAAAGAAATGTTTTACATATTTGAAATTATTAAGTCTGTAATACTGATTATCAGATTGTAAAGTGATAGCATAACTAGATACACAACGAGCCAATCCTTGAAAAGAATGACAATGTCTTGAGAGGCCTGGATTTCCTTTCATGTTAGAGCAGATTGGTGGATCACCTTATCAAAGTACATGTTGTTAATGTGAAAGAAAAAGAAGCAATATGGTATCAGAAGTCAACCCTTATACTTTATTTTCCCTACTTTTAAAATGTGTGTGTGTGTATATATATATATACACACATATATATAATGTATATTATATTCACATTTCTTGCTCACTACATATATATATCCTTACACATGCTTTCCTAAATTAAGAAGTAAAACCCATTAAGTGGAAGGTGGCATGTTTTGAGATTAGAATTGATTGATCAGAAGAAATTAAAGCATGAAATGAAGAGACAAGAAGTATTCTAAACTATACAGTCTGTTTCTAAAGACATCACAGCAGTTATAAAAACATAATTGTATTAAAATGCCTTGACACAAAAATCCTACCTCAGCGTATTACTTTCTGAAGACCTCTTGCCTCGTAATAGTTACAGAACTGCCAATGCAGTAAGTTCCTTGAAAAATCATCCTTCCATATTTTGTATGCCTCAGTGATTCATATGTCAAATGAAATTACCATACATGTTGTAACAGAGCCGCAAATATTTTATTCATTGAACTTTTTATGACAATAGTGAACTGTATTTGTTTTCAACAGCTACTTTTTTTCTTTCCCTTATTCTATTCAAACCAATAATTCAAGCTTATTTAACTTAGATAAAATGACTAATGGAAAGGAAAGGTAAAATACTTAGGTATACCCATAAAATGTGTACATATTTTAATATGTTTTAAAAGCATACATCAACATATGTATAAAAAAATATATATACAATGTATGTGTCTAAGATGTCTCCTCTGAGTATATTGGTCAGCCACTCAAATATTCAGACAGTAGTCTAATGCCATTTCAGTTTCCTGGGACATCACATCTGGTCTCCAGCTGCTCACATTGTAGCTCTGTCTTGTCTGTGGCTGGCTCAGGTACTCCAGGGCCTCTCCAGTGCCACTACATGCCTGTATTTAGGTAGATTAATCCAGCACTGGAGTTTGTAAGGTGGAGCTGAATTGCACCTGAGATGGTGCAATTCACCCTATTTTGACACACATTGCATTACTCTTTACCAGGAGCAGATCTGTGGATGGGCTCTCTGCCTTGGTCACAGATACAGCTGGTTGGTTTTGGGGTGTTTTGTATTGTTTTGGTTATATTATTGGTTTTATACAGGACAGTTTTTCTCACAGTGACAGGCACGATGTAAGAACTTATGCAGATAAGTAAAGGGAATACAGTTACATCATGCTTGGGAAAACTAAGAAAATTGTGAGGCAGCTAAATTACAGAAATATTGGATAGACACAACTACTTTGAAAGGGACTGGAATTTCTTGGTACTGGACAGAGTTTGTTCAGGTTGCCTGCTTTAGACCTGTATCCTGGTTTAGATGATTTCATCCTGATGAACTTCTGTTTTATCTATGATCAGTAATACTGTTTCCGTTTTTCTACAAACCACAGCCCCTGAGAGACAGAGATGTTCAGCCTCGATATTTTGATTTGAGAGGAATTTTGATTCTTCCAGTCACTAATGGAAATATGAAAGAATCCCAAACAACACTGAAAACTGATTCAGAATATCCAGTTGCTGCCTCTTTTTTTTTTTTTTTTTTTTGTCTGTTCGGGGAAATCAGGCACCTTTATACAGTGATTAATTTCTCCTGAGTACCAAAAGATGGGCCAGCTAAGGTAGTACAGAAAAAGTTCAAACATGTATTGGTAAGGAAGAGAGATAGAAGTGATATTTAAATTATGCAAATTATTGTATGAATGTAAATTATTAAATTTTCTACTAATATTTTTCTTCCTTATAAGAAATTGTCTCAGTTTAGAGACAAGTTTAGGAGAAAACACTCTGGAATTTCTGTTTCCTCTAAAAAAAGAGTTCCAACAATGCCTTTCCACCAATAAGAAATGAATNGCAGATGATCAGGGAATAGGCTATCATTAAATCACCCCAAGACAGACATTTCATAAATATTATAAAAAATCTTAAGTGCAGAGAGCTGCTTTAGAACTTCATCACGTGCATGTTTGTCCCTGATGCCTTTGGGACATACAAAGTATTAATGTTCATTGCTGCTTTAGTTTTTTTCTTCTCTCATTTGTGTAAGGAGATGTCTTCTGGACACTTACGTAGTCTAGTTCCTCTAGGCTAGTGACACGTTAGAGTTGCTACAGAACGGTAATAAAACATATAGGTTGACTCTGCATAGTATTAAACAAATTGATTTTTTTTTCTTTCAAATGAACCAGGAGATATTTATTTCATTGTCTTCCCATAAACGTTACATAGACAGATAGTCTCAGATCTACAAGAGGGTTTTTTTTTGTTTTTTTTTTTCTTAACTTACTTTATTTAAGTCTAGACTGTAATAAAAAAAAGTTTATTTGGAAAAAAATTCTGTCTTGGTAGTTCTATGTACCTCATCTTCAAATTAAAAATTTATTGTCTCTTTAGATTAAAAATTTATTTTCTATTCCAGTGTATTTCTAATGTTAACTTTTCCATTAGGAGTAGGATTTTAGGTTAATGTTAAAGAAGACAATGCCTCATGAATAATTTTAAAACTATTGGGTCATCTTAATCTTGTCCTTAGCAATGAAGGCTGCAAACCTTAGCACAGGTTGCAAAACTTGACTAAGAAGCAGATGGACTCTTCATAATGCAGCATGCGTAATCTTGTGTCATCGAGGCCTGAGTTGAATGCAGTTGTAAACTACATCTTGGACTGCAAACCATACAGTTTATTTTTATTTTTACTCTTCCTTTCAATTCTGTTTTCAGCCATCTGGAACTGTGTATAGATTCATATCCATTCTGGGTTAAAATTTGACAGAAAACATTGACTGCTTTACGCGGAAAGTTTTGTGTACTAGGAGCTGTTCCTTAATTAGCCTTCTGTACACCATTTTCCTCCACTAATTCCTTAGGGATTATGCAAATGCCAGACCTTCTGTAAAGTCTACAAAAAAACTGTGCACAGGTCAACCAGGGATGCATGCTTAGCCTATCCATGTCAGCAAGACATGGATAACTGGAACCTTCGAGTGCTCCATGGGCACCAGTATTTGTTCATACCCTTTTTACCATGATGTATGTTTGCTTTCACTACAGTAATTGAAAACATGTCCCAGGAACAGCAGCTAAAAAGAGTCGCATATAAAAATAGCAACATTTTGGAGTTTCCTCTCAAACCAAAATATTCTCATATCTTTAATCTTCTCCAAATGCCCTTCCCACTTTTCCCCTTCATGACAGTTTATGACAGAGAGTCAGACAAAAAAAGGAGAAAGGAATCAGAAAAAGTCTGTGTTCAAGGTCCTGAAATTTAAACCATTCGTGAGTCTATATACAGAAAACTTCATAGCAAATGTAAAGGGTCTAAAACACAGAACTGTATAATATTTAATGTAACTCTGACAGATATCGAAGAAGGTCAGGAATTCATGATCCATTTGAGGTCATTTTAGAACACAATTACAGAGAAGCTATCAATCGACTAAACAACACAGTTCTCTGAGCACTCCAAAATTACACAGCACCCACCAAAATGCGATACCCATCATCATTCATATTGCTGTATTTGTTCATATTCTTGTAATCATGGACATGGTTAAAAAAAAGAATGAGATCCTATTTACAAAAAAAAGTTATTTCTTGTTATTTCATTGAGTAAAATATAAATAACAGGTCCAGCAATCCTTCTAACCCTAAGTCTATTCATATACGCAAAGACTTTATATAATGCTGAAAAACTCTTTTACATAATGATTAAAACTTTTTATTTTATAGAAATTTTATATTAAGTACACTAAGATATTAACATTAGAGGAATGTAATGTGTGGAAAAATGTCACAGAATGGTTCTCTGTATTATTAGTAGGGAAATAAAAATAGTCAGAATGACAGAACAAGGCTGAAAGATGGGAAAACTGTGAGCAGTGTAGTGGGAAAAAAATGTGAGTTTTCATAAATTTGTTTTTATTTTTTCCCTGATATTTTTCATTGAAGAATAGCTCTAAGATACCTGAAGTGTTGTCAAGTGTAACTCACAAGATCTGAAAGGTTCACCATGTTATTTTTTTTTCACTTTATTTCTTGACACTTCAGAAAACGCTGTGGATGCCTGTAGACAACCATCATTTAGGCTCTCCTAGGAGAGTAGCGAGAGTAGATCACATGTAGTCATAATGATGCTTTGTTGCCAAAGGAAAGCATATAGACAGACTTTACGGTCTCCTGGATCTCAGCAGTAAAAATATCTTTCATGATCTGTGTCAGGCCTTTCATACTATCCTGAGTGTTCCAGATGAACTGAGAAGACATTTGGATTTCATGCTTTAACTGGGAGAGGCATTTTTAACACATTTTTGCTAGGATCTTACTGAGGTTATTTGTCTGCTCACCTGGGGAAGTTCTCAAACCTGTCACTCATGAGACTCGGAAGGCATGATTAGATAGCTCCTAGGAATGAAAGATGTAAGCAGTGTCATAAATGATTACTGTCTCTTGAGACATGATGATTTTGCCAGAGGAGTAGAATGTTGCAGCTGGACAAGTGCAGCCTCATTCCTGATTTCAACTGTGATGACTTGCAAATATAGGAAACAGGTAAACATGCTGTGTCCGGAGGGCACATAAATATGACCTAGTAATAATAAGCAGCAATCTCATTCACTATACCTCAGAAACAGCTTTTCGTTGTAAAAATTCAAGGTGAGATAACAAGTGGCAAAATGCCTGTAGCATGCTTAAGGATGGTGCAGTGTTTTCTGTTTCTTCATTTGCTGAGTGTCCTAACACAGACTTCTAAATTTACAGATTTGCTGTGTCTTCAGTCAAAATTAGAGATAATATGGCCTGTTAACTCTGATAGCTATTAATAGATTAAATATTTTTCTTTTTTTCCTTCATTTCTCAAAATTGTCACTTAAGTGACATTGTACCTTTAGTTTTCTATAATAAATGTATTTGCCAAAGATAAAGGATAAAATCCCGGCCCACACAGTTATATCCAGTACTGTGACTGCACTGTAACTAGGATGTACATTAAGCTGCTGAGTCTTCCTTTCAGGATAATATTACAGATTCTGAAGCAATTCATAGAGCACTACTAGATATTTTTTAAAAATGTTATTTAGTGTTAGCAACAAAACTCAATGTAGAGTTGTAGAATGCACCAAATGCACCAAAGAGAAAAATCATCCAAACTTTACATTTCCTCAGCCCTATCAAATCACTCTAGGTGACTTTAAGTACAGCATTCTTTTTATCTTAGAGTGATTTTTTGTTTAGTTTTAGCCTTTTATCTGAACGTATTCAACACATTTTCAAGATTTCAGTATTTACAGTCAGGCCAAAGATCATGATTAATGCAGCTGTAGTATTCAGCACCTAAAAGAAAGTGTTTTTCATAGAAATGACAGAATGGCTTGGAAGGGACCTTGAAGATCATCCAGTTCTAACCTCCCCGCTGTGGGAAGCGACACCTTCTACTAGATAAGGATGTTCAAAACCCCATCCAAACTGGGACTGAATGCTTCCAGAGAGTAAGCATCCACAGCTTCTCTGGGAAACCTGCTTCACTGCCTCACTACCCTTACAGTAAAGAATTTCTGCTTAATATCTAATCTATTCCTACTCTCTTTCAGATTAAAGCCATTCCTCCCTTGTCCTTGTAAAAAAGACCCTCTCCAGCTTTCCTGTAGGTGCCCTTTAGGACCTGGAAGGCCACTAAAAGGTCTCCGGGGAGGCTTGTCTTCTCCAGGATGATCAGCCACAACTCCCTCAGCCTGTCTTCATAGGACAGGTACTCCAGCCCTCTGATCATCTTCGTGGCCTCCTCTGGACTCATTCCAAGAAGTCCACGTCTTTCTTGTGTTGGGTGAATTTTAATGCTGTTCAAATAAAATGGGAAGGCAAGAAAATTTATAGTTTTCTAATAATATTCCTAAAAATTCCAGCATATCAAAAATGCTGAGTAGGACAGATTCTGAAATCCAGCAGGAAAAACTGTTTAACAGATAGTCTTAGAGAAAATGTCTTTTGACAAAATATGAGTAAGAATCAACTCAGCCTTAAACATCACTGGTTTAATTATACAGGGGAAAAAGGGGGGTTCTAGAATTGATTTTGCATGATCATTAAAAAACCTCAACTTGGTTTCCTGTACAAATATACCTGAAAAGATGGACAGCGGAATTACAGTGCTGTTCAGATTTTTATAATTTTGGCTTAATAATATGAGGCAAGTATATGAGTGTGTGAATCAGCACATACAGGTAGCCAAGGCAACCACCAAGCCAGAAGTAAAATGTGGGGAGTAGATTTATTTCATCACCTTGCTAGCAACGCTGGGCAGCAGAGACGCAAGGGGACGCAGGCTCTGTTAAGCTTAGCTCATCCTAGCAGCAAGCAGTGGGGAGAGGGAGGCCTCACTGGCTGCCCCAGTATAACAAAAGGCTTCCACATGTCTGTAAGAGTGTGTCATCTCTCTTCAATAATTCTGCTTCTCAAAACAAGCAGAGGATGAACCACATTAGGCGTAAAAAATGGAGTTTTCCCACACCAACATTTTTATTTTTAGCATTCTGAGCTGCAAGGTCACTTTGAGTGAAACAATTCCCTTCCCCTCTCCAAATCTTCTGGTTTTAACTCTTTGCTCCCAACAATGAGGTTAAACACCACAAAACTTCTGGATTTTCTGGTTTTATTTTTGTTTGCGTTACATTGTAAACAGGACAGGGGCACAGGCAGACATTCCACGAGCTTTTTATTATTTCATTCAGGCATCAGCCTCACATACACAGAGATGGTACATGGCTCACGCCTGTGCTGACAACCTGGGGTTTCTTAGTTACAGAACTTTCTTAAAAGTTTTTCAGCCAATAGCATGCTTCTAAAGTTTACAGACAAGTGTTCTAACCAGTCAGTAAAAAACACACATGCACCTGTTACAGACAATACTCGCTTGTATGTCTTGTAATAACAATGCATAATATTCCATTATTAATCTTAAAACTTCAGTATCTTTGCTAAGCACATTTTCTGCAGCTTCAAGACTTCTCTGAGCCAAACCTAGAAACACTAACCCTTGTTTTATTGTCCTTGCAGTCTGGATTATTGTGTCTTCTTCTGCCTTCTAGCTTTTGCAGCTGCAGCTGAACCTAACATCTTTGCTTTATTTCTGAAACCTGTTTTTTTCACTCAATCTGAAAGCCTTCTCACCTTTCGCATTTCCCACATATTTTTAGAATTGTAGTTGGATTTAACACTTCTGAATTTGATGGATTAATAAATGACACTGTCTGAAGGTGGTCTTTTCCAATCTCCCCATCATCTTTAGGAGTGTTCCCACTGCTACTGTTCTGAGCTGCTCTGGGCAAAGATTGGCTATTGGAGTGCTAGTTTGTGGTCTGTGAAACTTGAAGTGACCAGAGCAACATCAAACTCGCCTTTACGTTTTTCTTCAGGGCTTAAACTTCACATCCAGAAGTGGAAGTGGTATTGCCACTCTGCAAGTCTCAGTTATAACGTCACGAGGCCATTTAGTGGTGGGTAATCCATTTCCTATTACCTGGATTCTCCTTTGGAAGTTAAAGCTTTATACTGTTTCTTCACTCATGCACAGAAATAAATGGCCAAACTGGTTTCTTGAGTTAAGAATGGGTAGAGAGAGATCTAAGAAGATCTACACATTTATACTGTGCATATAAGCATTCTCATGTTACAGATACCAAAATGTTCTTAGAGCTGTAATTTTGGTGTGTGTGGGGGGAAATCACTGCAAATCCCTTACAGTTGTTTCTAGATGAAATGTCAAAAGAGAGAAGCTGGTCAGTATATACAAGAGGAAAATTATTCAGGACACCATCAATGCACAAAAATGAGCAAGACAAGGATATTTACACTCTGAAGTCAAGTGCAAGTTTTTTATTCAGTAGCTCCCAGCACATCTCTTGAACTGAATCGCTCAACAGTATTGTGGGTTGCCATTTATCCTGTCTTCCTTGCTTTTCTTATTCTCTGCTGAGAACAGAAAAGAGCTATTGAACAGTTATTTTCATGACACTGAACAGTTGATTTTTGTTCCTTTTTCTACTATATTGATCACTATAGTGATATATAAATAAAAATACTCTCTTCTATAAAAGCCAGAATTTAGGAAAACAGTAAAGACCCTTTGTTCAAATGAATGATGAACATGTCCTTTTTGTCTGGAAATTTTAATGGTAAATCTTCTTTCTCTTCTTCTTTCTCCGTTCTTTGACATTTTGCTGCTAAATTCAATAGCTTTCATTAGGAAGAAGATACTGTTTCTGAAAAAGAATGTGACTCTTACTTTCCTTTTGCCTTAAGATTTGGCACTGGCATTATTTATACTTTTATCCAATAAAGAGAAGCTTTCTGGAAAGTGATTCATGTTCTGTCTGTTTACAGAATGCAGTGGCATATACTCCCTTCAAAGGGAAAAAAAAAAGAAGGATTTTTAGGCTTTTTTTATGTCATGTCTCTCCTCTTTATATCATTTTAATGGTTCCTTCAGTTTTTATGAAATGGAGGCTTTATTGACTAATCAGCTTAAAACACAGTGCTAAATATTATATATGAGCTAAATAAGTTGATTGTTATTTTGCCAACTAGATGTCTGAAAAATATGAAACTCCCTATTGTGATCATCTAAGGAGAAAGCTCATTTAGTCTCTGAACAATCTATAGCAATGTTACTTTTTTGGTTTTGTTTGCATTTATTGCCAGAAGGGAACTGAAGAATTACAAAAAAATTATCACTTCTGGGGAGAAAAAACAATATTTTAGGAAAATTATTTATTACTTTGATTGAAATAATAGGTCATTCCTTCAGTTTTTTTGGGTTTTTCTAGATGGACCTTCCTCCTCTAAAATAAACAGTGGGTTGCAGAGGAAAAATCCATTCTTCCTTAGTATATATGCTCATGGTATAGTAAGAATTAATATTGGCTGTTTGCTGATTTTTTTTTCCAAAATCATCCCTTAAACTTGCTGGTTCCTTTCAAATATTAAAGAAATAACAGAGGCCTCCAGACACTCAACATGCTAAGCTAATTCTAATGCTTGAGCTACCATATTTTTAGAGAAACAACTGTAGTAGTCCTTAGGACAGCAAAGCAAAGGAAAGATTTTTCAGCTAAGGAGAGAGAACTCATACCGAAAGGCTAAAGGCTACTACTCTAAATAAACTTATTTGCAGATGGAACTTAGGTGCTCCTTATGTGCAGAAAGTTTTTTAAGGTCTCAGAGGAAGAGTTACGAGCTGCAGGCTTCCACTGTTGGTGAAGCCAGGCATTGAGCTTCAGTCTCCAGAATTAGAGTACCACTCAACTAGTACAACTTTTTAAAAGTTGAACCATTAAGAGAAATGTTTCCTTTTTAGGAATTTAAAATGCACAGTATCAAGTTTTGTATACAACTAAGCTGATTAATCTTTTCTTCAAAGAAAGCTGCGGAGATTATGTAATTGTCTGACTGCAGATGCCAGTGGCTCTAAGGAAAATGGGCTCTGACAAACCCACAGGAATGCTGCCCTACAACAACAGAGACTGTGAGGCCTGAGTTACATCACTGAAAACAGAAATTATCAATCAAAATAATTTCCTGAGCCAGAACATGCCTTATTCTGCTGAAGAAGAAGAATTCACACCCACTTGCATGAGAACAGGAATGGAGGAAAAGAGAAAAGGTCAAAGTTTACATGAATCCTTGAAGGTTCTTTAGGAAATGACAGGATATTTGAGGTTTGAAGGTGCCTTTGGAGATCAACTACACCAACTCCACTTCTCAAACCAAGGTCAGCTACAGCACATGGTTCATGTTGAATTTTGAGGATCTCTGAAAACAGAGACTCCACAAACTCATTGGGCAACATGCGCCAGTGCTTTGTCACCCTCACAGTGACCAAGTCATTCCCAGTGTTCAGAGGGAACCTCCGATGTTTCAGGTTGTGCCCATTGCCTCTGGTCCCATCATTGAGCACCTCTGAGTAGAGTCTGGCTCTGTCCTCTTTACATGGTCCATTCAAGTATTTCCATACACTGATGAGACCTCCTGAGCCTTCTCTTCTTCACCAGTCCCATCTCTTCAGGCTGAACAGCCCCAGCTCTTGCAGCCTTTACTTACATTAGACATGCTCCAAAACCTTAGTCATTTTTGTGGTCATTTTTTGGCCTCACAGCTTTCAAACTACTAGGTTTTTTTCAGGGATGTATGTAAAAATAATAGTCAAAGCCACTCTATAAAGCTTAAGAGGAGTAAGGTAAATTACAAATACTTGCTTTTTCAAGAATCAAACTATATGTTCAGTAAGTTTTAATGTATGGGTAGATTTTGGGTGCTGTTCACCAGTCTCTTGTTACTTTGAAAGCCAAAAGAATTGCAGGGTGAAATTGGTTAGAGAATCTTTTGTGTCTGGGAGGAAGCAAAGGAAAAATTACTAATTCGTAATGAAGGTGGAGCCCAGAGTTAGCACTTTTGAAGCTCTTTCAAACTATTTCTTAATTCCTTTTCAAGCAGTACTGAGTTTTGGAATGAGCTGTGAAGGGTTCATGTGTGGAGATGTGTAAGATTCATATCAAGAGAAATGTTCACAGCTTCTTGCATCTTTTAAGGGCCTTGTAAAGCCCTGGTTTTTGCTCAGAGAGTTTGTTTAAAAGGGGCTTATGGTACTACTTTTTACTGAGGTGAACCCACAGGAGAAACACAACAATGTCCTCAGAAGATTAAAAAACAAACTCTACTGGCAAACTTTAGAAGGTCAGGAAGTTGGCAAAATTTAAAGCAAACATTCAATCAAAACAAAGCATTTCACAAAGCATTGACTTAGCAAACTTTAACCCATCTAACCTTAAGAAGAAATAAGGAGGAGAAGAGAACAGAAATAGAGAAAGAGAGAAAAGCAGGATACAGCTATGGCCTCTTCGATCCTAGCATGGATCATGGAATCCATACTGTATTGTAGAAAGTGAAGGATTTTTGGATGAAGCTTAACCAGATGTTCTTCTGCAAATCCTATGTGTGCCAGAAGAATGAACTAGAACGTGTAGTAAAAGCTTCCAAAAACTCAACAGAAAGTGCTTTGCTCTACAGACCCCCTTGTTGCAGTGCACTGAATTGCTAATGTAAAAGACAGCCCACGATGCACTTACACGAGCCCAGGAACTAACTTGCTTTGTCATTCACAGACAGACCATTTGGAGGTGGAAAGCTCCATCTTTTTACCAGAGAAATTGACAAGGTGATGGATCATTTTTAGTAGCAGCTTCTTTGTAGCTAGAAGTATACAAAGTGCTCAGATGAAGCTTCAGGTTAGAATTCAGTCAGTACAGAAGTTGGCTTCAGGGCCTCTGGGCCACTGTTTGATTTCCTTCAATACTGGTGGTGTACCTCTGGAGTTATGGTTTGTTTTCTTTGTAAATGTTGACAGTATTAAACTAATGACCTGAGCAAACTTATCTTAACATATTTATGTGTATGAGTATACACACACACACACACACAGTAGACACGTGCACACCAAACACGCTGTAGTGCTCATAAAGCCCTCTACTCTGCTTTTCTTCAAATTGTTTTTCACAGAAATCTTGCTGAAGAAACTTTTGCTGGCACACGTGAAAAAAAAATCAATGTGTCCTCAAGCAGCTGTTTCTATGTAAAATACATTAATGTAGTTAATTAATTTTGACCTTTTAGAATATTCATCATGCCATTGCTTTATTATCCTGAAAGTTCACTTAAAAGGAAGTATAGCTGGTCCTGCAGGGAGAGGCTGAAAGAAAACGCGGCTGGGTTTTAATTTTATGCAAAAGTAACTGGTTTCTGCTGGATAGCCTTAATTTGCATCATCATTATACATACCATATTTATTTTGTGCTACTGTAAACTTTCTTAGATTATATTATTCTTTAGGTGATTACTTTGAGAACACGGAAGTTGCTTTTACTGAAATTGCTTAATAGTCCTGCTTTAGAATATTTTCCTGCAAAACCAAATGCTTTTATCCAAATAAGCAAAGTAATAAAGATTCCTCAAATACCATCACCTGTCCATTGTAGAATAATCATCAAGAGTACTTGATGGTATGTTATGGAACTTTAATAACTTAGGTGAATTATTTCTTATGAGCGTTTAGTCACTTTGTGTAAAGATGCATAAGGTTATTGTTGTTGCTTACTTGAGTTTCCCTCTTTTCTGTTAATATTTTTCTGGTGCTCTACTGTGCAGACTTCATCTACTGTTTTAGAAAGAAACTCAAATTGTAATGATCTAATAGTAAGCCTGTCAAAAAAAGAGCTGGTGCAGGTCATAGCCATGGATATTTTTGTATTCCCCTATTTAGACTTTTCACATGAAAATGAAAAGTCTTTGAAATACTGTTTCTGTATCCAAGTTACAAACAAGAGGTGCAAACAAATGACTGAAAATCTACATGGCTTCTTATATACATATTCTTCTTTTTCAGAGTTTTCAGAATGCTTCCCACTGCATTGGAGGCTTGCACCTTGCAAAATGCTAGTCTGGATTTCTGCAGTTTTCAAATTAATACTGCTATATTGGGTTTTTTCTAGTGTATCTTGCCTAACTAGGTGGTGTCACTTCTAGATTTTCCAGTTTACAAGTTCCTAACTATGAAAGATAGGTTTAGGGGACAGTCACTTCAAAGCAGCAGCCATCTTAGCAGGGTTAATTCAAGAGTTTGATATTTACCTATGAGGTCATGGAGTGAAATGAACACATTTGTCTTGTTTTCATATTAGTATCAAGTATATTTGATAATCTCCAAGTTACCATAAAGAAAAGCATCTGATTTCCTAAATGTAAATGGAGTCAGTGAAATTTCTGCTGTGACATTTTTGTGCAGAAAAAGGCTGGAAAAGGAATTATTCATAAGTCAAAAGGCTTGTAGTGGGTCACACAGGAAGCAGCAATGTTCTGCTGCACTTGCAGCAGGACAAACTTCCTTTGGATGGGAGGGCTGTCTTAATCATCTCTCCAGTAAGTCAAAGAGGTAAATAAATGTGGGAATTGGGAAGAACTGAATGTGTATATAACTCCAAGAGAGCACATGGAGAAATAGTCTATAAACCCAGTATGTTTAAGTAGGAACAGATGCTCATTAAGGACATACAGCGGGAATGGAGGACAGCAGGATTCCTGAGACTGTATCTGGGAGCTGGAGATATGGAGAAATCTGTTAGATTGGATGTTCACTCATATAGCTTAAATATAGATTACTATAAACATTTGCAACTGTTTTGTGTTTTACATTTGCGATAAAGTTTTTTTTTTTATCCTACCCTGAGTGAGTTAAAGAAAATGTTGAGGTGCATCAAAATACTTCTTGCTCATTCAGGGGAGAAGGAAGGCTTGAATACAAAACCCGAACTACTGGAGACACTTTTTATGATAACCTACCTTTGCAGTAAGTTATTGTCAGTCTTGACACTACGGCATAACTTGTCCCAGTCTGAAAATTAGCATCTCAGAAGCTAGGAAAGGGACTTTCACACTCAGAGATAGCTGAAATTTGGAAAGATTCTTTTAATGTGAAAGTAATAGAAAGTTCACAAGTGTCCCAAACCGCAAAGGTCTTTACCGTAGTTTATACTTGGAAATAGAAATACAGCCCTTTACTAAGTGTATTTTCAAAACTTGCCACAGTTTGCCATGAGTCTCTGTGTGCTGCTGTTCTGTTGTACAAAACCATTTTGACTGGACCACAAGAGAGTAAAAGTGGGCAATTTGGGCAGAGCAAGGCAGGTAAATACAAGAATGAGTGGAGATACATCTGTTTCCCTGAACTAGTTTGTTCTTCAGTGTCTGGTTCCAGGATCAGGCATCAAATAAAGCATAATTAAAACTCCTAACCTGATTTTGCCATGCTGTTGTTTCTGCTGCTGCCATTCATACTGTCAAAGGACAATTAATCTCATTGACCAAATGGAAGTACTTTTTAGGGAGATGCAAATTCAATGCATCTTACTCAGCTCTTGGTCTGCCATAAAGGTAAGCAATCTCTGACTGTATGCAAAGACTTTACACTTCCCATGGGCAATAAAGAAGTGAATTTTTAACCAGTGTCATGCTTCTTTCTGTACCTGATGATTAATGTGCTGGTAAAAACTTCATGCACACTTAATCATTCATAACCAAATAGAACTGATTCTGTGCTTCTAAAAGCTTCAGCATTTATAATTAAATGACAACAGTGGAAAGAAACCTGCAAAATCTGGAACTAGACAGTTTGAAAGTTTAATAATGATGTTTAAATCTTCCTCCATATTGCACAGTGGTATTTAAGGGGAGTTCTTGGTGGGTTTTATAATGAGGGAGGGACAGCTCCCCCACAGTATTTTCTGGGGTACACTCTTGTTTCCTTGACTGGGGGGGGAAAATGGGGCAGTGCAAGACCTGCCTAAACATCTTCACAGAAATATATATTTCAAACTTTGTTTGAAGCCATGGGCATGAATTTTCAGCATGTAAGTTTAAAGAAAATGCTCAAGAAGACAGCTTTTGTTGGCTGGGAAAAATGTACAGGGGAGGGGAGAGGCAGTCTTGAGATTCTGCTTTCTCATCTAGGAACTCTCTTTTACTAAATTAGGGTGTTCATCAGAAATAAATTACTGCCAACATTACAAGACAGCCTTATCAGCTGTTCCTTCACCTGCCTCACCTTAGAAGAGAAGGAAATTTAACTTCAATCTCCCAGCATGTGAGAGAGGGCTTCAGCCTCTGAAGGACTGGACAGAAGCATGTGCATGTTCTCAGGTCACAGCCTAAGTGCAAGCTCAGATTAGGAAAAAGACAGCTCATGAGTTTTGGCTAAATTTAGATTGACATGTTGTTTCTCATAAATTCAAGAATATAGACTCACTGTTTTTCAAACTGTTGCTTCCTGTAACTTCTATGCTTTAGCATAATTCATCAAAAGTTTTTCTTATCTTAGATAAAAACTGAGTATTACCTAAAACATAGATATGTATTTAAGACAATTTGCCTATGGATATAAACTGTTTTCTGAGAATGTTTGGCATTATACTTTTAGTATTTTCATGTAATCCAATAAAATAAATAAATAAACCCCCTTTTATATTCATGTTTTTAAACAGACTTTTTACTGTTTCATTCACTTGGGAAGATGTCAAGCAGTAGTAGAGGGGAATAAATTACAAGATGTTTCCACCCTGTGGGTTTTTTCTTTTCCTTTTTTTGTGTTCCCCCAAAGCAGGTGTAATAGATGGATCAGTGGTCTAATTTATTAATTCCCTGAAGCTTGAAAGAGATATCTTAGGGCAAAAGAATGTGGAAGCTATCTAAAGCAATGCAGTATTCAATTATTTATTTGCCTCTGTCCTTAAAAATTGCTCTGGTTCCAGATCTTCCCATTTCTCTTATATAATTAATGGGGGTATAAAATACAGCTCAGAGAAACTCAGCTGGATTTGAAAGCACACGTACTTTTTGTTCACCATGGAAGGTACATAGGCATGTGCACACCAGCTTCTGCTTATTTGGTCAGCAAATACTTGATGTATGCCATGTGTTTCACTGTGTCCTGGCAGGGAAGACACCTGTTTCACGAAATGCACTAGTTGTAAGTGCAATTCAGGAACATATCTGCATAGATGTATAAAATATGCATATAAATTTGCAAATGGAAGTATTCATAACATCTATTTTAGGCCTAAAGTGTTATTTTAACTTAGTCATACTAAGATAGACCTCAAAAAGTTACATATTCCTATCAGTTTAGTCACCATAGGCAATGTTTTGCAACAGGAACAGAAATCTTCACTCCAAAATACAGAATGGATGATGGCATGTTCTTGGAAAGTAAAAGGTTTCTTTATATTCTTCTGGCTGAATAGAGTGTTGAACCCAGACCTTCCATTTGAGGGTAGACTGTAAGGTGAGGAGCACCACTGCATTGATCAGGTCCTTCTTTGCTTCTCTTTCTTGAAAGAATTAAGAAACTGATTGCCTCAAATAGGATGTGTAAAATCCGTGCTGAGTCACTGCAGAAATTCCAAGTTGTTCATCCCACCACTTCATAAATCCTCAAATAGATTCCAGATTCCATCTCTCCTCTGCTCTTGGGTTTTTTTAGCTTGTCATAATCAACTATCAACAGATGCCTTATTCCTAGACACTCTCTTTTCCTCACCAGTGGGAAAGCCCAGATGGGAATAGGTAGCAACAAACTCACACAACCCATGCTCTGAACCAACTTGGCATCAGACTTGTGAAAGTAAAACTCTCAAAAATCAGCAGCTAGACTTCTGAAAGTATGTATGTGCCAAAGATTATTTTAAATATAAGGTTTTGTACAGCTGAGGATACAAAAACCCATCATTTGATACCTGTGGAACTCTGGCTCCTAAAGACACAGGGGACTTTGAAAGACATTGACTTGTGCATCCATTCGCTGCACTAAATTGCATATATTTATTATAATAAAAATTAGCCTGGTGTCAAGTAAGATTTAAAAAATACAGCAAATGCGTGTTTGCTTTGGACTTTGGTTTTGGTTTTTTTTTTAAAAAGCTGATGTTGGAGATATATAAATATGATAAAGAATATTTAGAATATTATTGGATTAGTCATGTGTGTCACATATATTATTATCTATACTCAAAAAAAGTGTGTGTGTTTATGCAATTAATTAACTGATTTGTAGAGTTCTAACTAATTTGTAGAGTTCTAACTGATTTAAGAGTTCTTCAAGAAATAGAAAAAACTAAGTTATATGGTTGAATACAGAATGTACTTTGTATTTGGATTCCCTGTGTAGTTTTAAGGTAAGTAAAATGCAGTAAATGTAGCATTTCACTACTGATGAAGTCTAAAGTTTCTAGAAATCACCCATCTCCAGTAAATGACAACTGACCAGTCCAGCTGGGGACACTTGTATATATTGTTTTCCACAACAAATATTTTAAAATGCAGTGCATGCTTTTTTCTTCTACCTAGAAACCTGTGATATGAGACAATGTGCCCCTGGATAAATGCATTCTATTTCAGAGCAGCCCTCTCCCAGGCTTGCTAGACTGATCTGCATAACTCACAAGATTCTCTCTAAGGAGACAAATGTTCTATTGAGGTCACAAGGACTACTGTTTCCTTAAAATTCAGGACCTGTTTTACACTCTGATCTACTAATCTGAGCCTTTCAACAGGAGAAAATGGATGCAAGAATCATACTATTAAGTATGGTAAATATAGTAATTTATAGAATTCAGCCCTTGCAAGTTTCCTGTACAGAGGCTAACAAAATTACTTATTTCTCTCTGTCTGGATCTGATTAAATGCTAGAAACACCAAAGTAAATACAGTTTGCCCTTGAAAAGCACTGTGGTTTAGGAATGTGAGGCAGTATCTTTATTTTGAAAACTGCGTGAGCTCTGTGGGTAACAGGTTTCTCAATTTGCACACATTAAGTAGACCTTTCATGTTGTTTTTAATGTTTAGTTTACAGTAACCCAGGTCATGATGTGTGACTCTGGAAGCAGAGTGAATGAAAGCACAACTTTTCCTTCCCGTTTGTGAGAAGCGAGAGAGCGGGGAGGAGGGTAAGTGTCTTAGCAGCTGTCATTGCCAAAGATTATTTAAAAGCTGTAAAAGCCTTCATTTGCCTTCAGGAGTTGTGACATATGGTCAGAATTGGTTTGAAGATTTATTGTCATCTTTGTTGGATGAGACTCAAAGTGTTCTTTAACAAGGATCTTGTCCCTCATCATCCTTGGAAAAATCCTTCAGAAATTGTAAAGCATACAGAAAGCAGACGAGCATCAGAGTTTTTAATGATTTTTTTTTTCTTTTTTTTCAAGGAAAGCATTAAGCAGGGTTTCCAGATGAAAGAAAGGAAATATTCATGGTAAAAGTGAACCTTATTTTTCATTTGCAATCCTTTCTATTTTTTATATGAGACCATTTCATCACATGCATTAATGACAGATTGTTCCTTACCCAGTTAATTAAAATTTCAGGTGCAAACTGTGCACTCCATCACAGTCACAAAGCCATCCAGTTGTGATTTGAAGGCATAAAGCTTCTCCATGCAATTACGGCTATCCATTTTGTCTGGACCTCCCTCCCGCAGTAGTTAGCAGATGTGGATTTCATATTTTGAAGGGATGATGAGACCTTTCTGCCCATAAAAGCCCATCAAAACTCGTGAGGCCAAGAAAGCAACAGGAAGGTACCAAATGACAGGCTGCCTGATCAAGCAGAGTAAAGGCTAATAGCTAAAGAAAGACAATTGCCTGAGCACAGAAATACTTAGAACCAAAAATAGCCCCAATTGCAGGTCTCCAAATGGTAATGGACAAATCAGCTCTAACTTAATTTTCCAAGCTGAAGGTACATGGAAGAGTACTGTGACTGCTCTCACTCCCACTGCCTGCTGCACCTGTGGGGATTTAGAATAAAGCCCCACACAATGAATATTGAAAGGTACATTGATCTCAAGGTATGAAGTACCAGTGAGATATGGCAAAGGGCACCTTTCTCATCCCTCTCAAATTTTGCATAAGTCACACTGATTTAAGCTTTAGCTGAATAAAATCCTACAATCTTAGGAGGCTTGACAAGAATTTATTGTGTTCCAGCAAGAAAATAACATGGAAACATAATACTCCAATCATATTTTCAAAGGTAGCTTCACAGTATAAAGTTATGGCCCTTGCATGGTAGAATTATAGTTACTTTCAGATTCAGTGTCCTTGGCTGTTTTCTGAATAACAATAATATATCACATAAGAAGGAAGCGACTGTTTACATATGTAAAACTTCTCACTGTCTCTGAAATCCAAAGTGCTGCCACGTTACTGCTCATGGTGGGAGGAGGTGAAAGGCACTGTGCGAGCCTTTCACACTTGCATGATGGCTGTGTGAGGACCATGAGGAAAGTGACAGGCAGAGAAGCCGAATAAATTCATTTTCACCAGTGCTTTTTGGGGCACGTGGAAAAATGGAGAGATCAGTAAGGAGAAGACCGACTTGATCTGGCTCTTGGATTTTCAAGAGGGATTTTCATCGTTCCCTTGATTTTGTTGCTGTCGTCACTGAGGTTTTCTCATCATTTTGGTAGGAGGAACAGTATCTGACTAACTTCTTGTCATGCTCTTTGCTGTGTTTCCAGGTTGAATGAAATCTCAGTCAGGATTACATAAAAATAAAACCACTCATTCCAACATGCATTTACCATCCAGGACAAAGGAAAAAAATATGTTTGAACAAAAGCTATTTCATCTAATCTCTTAGGTTCTGGCTACATAAGTGTTGAGAAATTAGGTCTGTCCGGAGCTTACCTCTGGCATGGGGGCAATCATACCTCTATATTCAGTTCTCTACCTCGAGGTGTTGCTTCATGCAACATGCCCATGGGTGCAGTGGCTGCCATGTGCCACTCCTAACTTCATTTTTTCCATACATGCCACTGCAGAAAGGAAAATAGTCCATAACTGTCCTGCTTCGGGGTTCTTCTTTTTTTTTTTTACCTGTTTTATTCTTTCTTTTGTAGAAAGTGCCCCAGACTTTCTAGAGAGCTTCATTCTTCTTCGCAGGAGCTATATTTACCTGGCAGCAAGACCTTCCTAACCCTTAGTCTGTATTTTTTCAGTCCTGATTTGCATAGATTTGCAGAAACCCACCAATACAGGGCTTCCCATCTGCTTGCACTATTATCACTGAGTGGTAGGAATAACACAAATGTTCGAAACAGAGCTGCTAGACCTGCCCGAGATGCTCTCCTCTCTCATTCAGGGGCTGCTGCAGTGCAGGAAGTTGAAGCCAGACTTCCAGCCATGAGTGCCACTTGCCACTGTGAAAAACACCCCCTTCCAGTCCATCCAAGGGTTCAGACTGACAAATGTTTTACTAGAGAAGCACTAGTGAGGTGGGAATGTCACCCCTGAGGAGAAGTGAAGCAGTATAGGTCCTCGAAGAGTGTTGTGGTACTCCTGATGGTGCTGGCAGGGAATCCCCTGCTGTCAGAGAGGCAGGGCTGTGCCAGATCCCTGATGGGCAAGGCTGCTGCCGTGTCCCTGGAGAGGGCTGTCTTCCTAGCACCCATCTCCAAGTCAGAGCTATGGGATGGAAATCAGGGAGGAGTACATGGTAACAGAGATGTTTGCTGCGGAGTGGGAGGGGAACCAGCCTTGGTAAGGAGCAAAATAAATCCTTTTCTTTCCACACCTACATGTTGAATAACTAGGATGAGCTATCCAAGGTGATAGTGAAGCAGCCTTGTTTCATGAAAGATGCATCAATGCAGGCCCATGTATGGTGCCTCAGAAATTGCTCCAACAGGATATGCCTCACAGTTTCTGAGATGCAGAACTAAGCCCTAACAGTTTTCTGAATCACTTGAGAGTTGTTCCTTATTAATGCTAATTTAAATTTTCTCGAGAACATTGGTAGCAAGTCTGTCACTGGCAGAAAGTCATCCTTTTTATTTTTAAGGGTGGGAAGATTATACTTGGAAGCAAATCTTAGTCCTTTTCATTTGATTTTTAGATGAATCATTCAGGTACCACTCCATGATTTAAATTAACCTTGTTGCTACAGTTACGTGCAAATTCATGCTCTCTGATGGCTTTTAATTCCTAGTCTATCTTCAAACACCTGTTTTAGAACATGGAGTCCAGGCATATATATGACATATATCAGTTCAAATATATTACTTGGTACTTCTAATAACCTATCCCATGGATACTTTGTCTCATTAAATAACTTATGAAAAAGAGTTTGAATTATCCACATTAAATGATAGCTAGGAGACCTGCATAATGAATTTATAAGTTTATCCTAATCAAATGCTGTTTTCCAGATATAATTTCTTGACTGAGCCTTGGGCTAAGGATGGCTCAGTAGGGGTCTAATTATAGTGATGCTTCTAGTATGAGAAACAGTTGCTTTCCCTTATGGGAAAGTTTCTGTAGACTGCTAGGTCAAGATAATGAAGCACTGTTTGTAAGTCTGGAAAACTGCAAGTAATAGCTGCTTCTCTTAGAAGTTGATGTAGATGGTTTTGAGGAAGTTTGTGAAATACTGTGAAATTCTTGTCATTGCTTCCAGAAAGTGATTCCAGTGAATAGGATGAATAGGCTACTTTATTTTATTTAATATACTGCATTAGAAATGTCAGTATGCATGAAAATAACAGATCATGTGAGTGAAGGAACTATTGCTTCTAAAAGAAAATCAATATATAACCATTAAAATAAAGCCTCTTTTCTGTATAATGGGGGACAACATATTCAAAGAGACTATAATATGCCTGCAAAGAACATTCACTCCAAGAACAGGTGCTATAACTGATCTTGCCACTCATGCACAATAAAACCCTTTTGTCTCTTACATTTTGGGTTTACACAGTAAGCTGTAGGTCTGTAAACGCAGATGAAAGTGGAATTTTTTCTTGTATCTATACAAAAATAGCAATTAATTCTATTGTTGTGCACACATTTTAAGAAAGGAGCAGAATAATAGAGTTAGACTCTGTATCTGTGGCATTAAGCATTTTGAAGAAAGCTGAATTAAATGGGCTACAGAACATTAGGACAATCAGGCTTTTGACTTAGGTCTTAATTGCTGCACAGCTATTAGCACGTTGCATCCCAAGGTCAGGGAAGATTTTCTCTTCATTCTCTGGTGTGATGATGGGGTCTCAGAAGAGAAAAAGGCAAGCAGATCTGTGTTTGAATTCTTAGGTGTTGATTTGAGGCAGGGTTCTGCAATTATTTTGCATAGTTTTTGTTGCCACTGCATCTATTCTGTTTTAGTTTTAGTTTAGGGAATAGCTTAATAAACTGCTATCAGTGAAGCATTTCTTTCCCATTAAACACTGCCATAATTTGCAGAGGGTGTAAAGTTGATGAAAAAAATACTGGTATGTGGTTTTCTAACATCAGCTATCGTTGATTGTAGGTTTCTTAAGAAGGTTAGGAAATCAGTCAGAACGTATGAGAAAACGTGATCTTCTAAATACGTAAAAAAAGTGTCAGGGGATTTCTTTCTTACTATTGATTTGGCTCTGATAGAATCTCATTTTTTCTCACTTCTCTTGTCATTGAGAAGTGTTTCTTAGAATAGTTTCAGACAAGTTGTCTGACTGAATCCTTCTGATTGTTATACAATGTTGTAGTAATGTTGACTTTCTTTTGTTTAAAAAAACATTGCAAAATTAGGCCTTTGAGATGTGTCGGCTTCAGTCTCTTTTACTTCTTACTGGAGGGTGTAAGAGAAAAAGGCTGATAAAATACAGGGCCATTTGCAGCTTGGAATGAAGGGCTGCTTTTCAGATCTCAATACATAACCTGAAGTGAATATGAGGAGAAAGAAATGCAAAAATAGGAAACCACAAAAATACAGCACAAAATATTTGATTATACTCCCAGAATTCCTGTTTTACCTTAGGAATTCTACAAATGGTGATTTTTGCTTCTGTTTTATAATCAATGAAACATTTGCAGTACTCGTAAGGGATAGACAAAAACCTGAGGAAAAGTGGACACATAGAAAATGAAGTCACTTACATTAGAGATGAAGATAAAATAGAGAGTTGATCTCTATTTTGGCATTGTTGATAGTCTTCCTATGACTTCACAACTCTGAGGGTTTCTTTGCTGCAAATTTTAGACCATATGCAATTTTGAAGAATTGATACCACTCACTTCTCACTGGATTTGAATGCCAGTAAGAGTGGTGATTTAGCATTTGACAGTTTAGTTTAAAGAAATTCGAGGGTAATAAGTGTATGTTTTTCTCCTTGGTGCCCAGGCATAACTGTGATGAGCTTTGGAGATACTGAGTTTTGAAGCAAAGCCATTTTCTTTCAAAAGTATAAAAAACAAACTGATGTGTAGGTCTCTACAGTATAGGCAAGGTATGAGTAACCCTGTCAGATTTACTCTTTCAGCATTCAGCAGACTACTTAAGGAAAGATATTAATTCATTTTTAATGTTAGGAAAATACAGTCATTAAAAAGTAGATAACATGAAATGCCAGAAATGCTTTTAACATTACACGAAGTGCACTACTTTCCTAAATAGCTTGCTACTTTTGGAGATCTAGATATGCTGAGGTATTAAATATTAAAATAGAGGTTGCTTTTTAAAATGCAGTGTTTCTTATCAGAAAAACAGTTTGAACAAGCAGTGCTGTTGTATAATGCATGATGTTGCTAATAAGAGAGTCTTGGAAAATAATTTTTCATGCTGTAAGAGTGACTAGTGTTCTGAATAAGAAAGATGCTTTCTCTGTTCATGTTCTCTTAACACGTATATATAACAGTGCTGTCAAGCTGCATGCAATTATAAATTTACAACATAGTCTGAGTCACAGGAGGTCCATTCTGGGCTTTTATCCTATTTTTGTTTATTTACTGGTTATCAGCTCTGTTATCAGGCTATACATAACCTTGATTGGAAAGTCATTCTCAATGAGTCGTTATCAGCACTTCAGTGGTGGTTTATGTGAATGTTTTGGAAGGGTTCTGCAGTGTCTGTGCTATGTCTGGTTTTATTTAATATTCATGGTATTGATTTGGATGAGACAATAGGAACAATAGTTTATTCAATTTTCCAGTGATACTAACCTGTATGCAGTTGCACCTTCAACATCGAAGGAAAAGATTCTGAAATGATTGTGGAAACCATTGGGAAGAAAATAGGGGTAATATAAATGAAAAAAAGTTAATCTAGAAGAAACAGAAGTTAAGTACAGGCTAAGGAAAAGTTGATTATGTAACATTTTAAAGACAACGATTTTTTGATAAACACAAGGCATTACAAAATTAGCAAAAGTCAAAAATGGCATGATATTGCCAAAAAATCCCCAAGTATATAGTGACGCACTTTTGGAAAGATACATATATATATATATATATCCCTTGTGCTGTGATGCAGGGGCATTTTGTCCAGACTTGAACACAGCAAGAAAGAGCAATTGCAGATAGTCCGTACAGAGCAATAAGAATTACGGGACCTCTGAGAAAAGGTGAGGGAAACTTAAGTTTCTTAGTTAAGGGAAAGTCTTGGAATATAAAAAAAAGTATTTAATAAATTCAAATAAGTTCTCAAAATTTATGAAAGGAAAAGGAAATAGGCATTCAACATCTAACATCTAACACTAGAGCAAATGAAGCATTGGAATAAGAATTCATGAGCAGATTAGACAAAAATCTTACAGTGAAGGCAGAGACACTGAGAAATGGGAAATGGATGAGAGCTGTGTATTTGGTTCTGAGACAGAATTCATTGTGACAAAGAGCACTTTTTTGTCCACCCCAGATACCATTCTTCTTGCAAAAAACAGTAAGCCTCAGTCTCACTTCAGAATGGACTTGGGATTGATTAGAGTGCCCAAACCTTTGACCTCATAAATCAGTGATATTTAAACTTTGATTGTTTCATGGTAGAAGTATGTGATAGTAAGAACTAAGTAGTGTAGCTGTCTGGGCTTTTAGGGTGTGACTTTGAATTTGTATTCAAATAGAGAGATGAACACGCTTTTTATTCATTCAGGTATTCTTTTAGGCAAATTCCCAAGGCACAGGAAAATTTTCAGACAAAATAATGAGGCATGTGAAGCAGATGGGAATAATGCATTTATTACTGTGAAAGTCTACGTCAAAGTCTGGGTTTTTTTGTTTGTGTGGTTTGGTTTGTCTTGGTGACAGCACAGTGAAATGCCTTGTGAACAAGTACAGTAACATTTTCACTCCTATTTGTATTAACTAATAAAGGATCACTATTACAGAAAATTTAGAGGCTTCAAATAGGCCATATGATAACATGGAGCTAAATGACTAGAGAGGAAGGGATGTCAGACTACAAGGATCTGGATTTTTTTTTGCCCTTGACTTGTCACTGACTTTGAGCAAATTTTTTTGCCTAGGCTGCGTCTTTAGAAAGGAGTGCAATGAGTGCATCTCACTGCATGTTCAACAACATGACCACCCTTGTTCCACTGGGTGCTTTAGGGAACTATTATTATTTAATAACAACAACAATCAAAGGCAGAAAAGAAAAGGTTGTAAGGTTTGTATGCACAGTACACATGTAGTCTGGTTAAACATGAGATCTTGCAGTGAAAGATTAGTACTATTCAGCCAGAATCTGCTTTGTTGCTTATTTCCTTTAAAATATTAATATTCTTCACTTGCAGTGTTATGCACAGCAGCAACAATAAAAAGGAACTGAATAAGAAATTTTCATAATACTGACTCTCGTAGTCTGCGTCTATTTCTTGTGTAATCCCAGCCCTCTTATCTTTCATCTCTTCTAATATTATAAAACTCGTTTTCAATAAGTACTTCAATTGAGATGCAAACTTAATGCTTTAGCTGGTAGCATTGGACATTGTGCGATAGCCCAGAAAAGGCAGATATATTATCCCCAGCCCATTTTGTGCATACAGGTTTATATTTACATTTTGCATAGATTTTTGTTCTGAATCAGAAGTGTTGATGAGGTGGTTTTATAACCTGTTGATTTTAATGTCTATAATTCATAGTAAACATAAACTTTCCAGTGATCCATTATTTTCAAGCACTTTTAATGAAAATTTGCCAACCCAAATTAAATCCCTTGAGACAATTTTTGGGTAACAAAGTTCCCTCAGTGTCAGGTAGAATAGCTTTTCTGAATGATTTCAGTAGACTGATGCTTCAAACCTAATCAGTTTTGCTGATTTAAGAGGCCCACTTGGGAGCCTATTGTGAGTCACAGTCAGGATTTTCAGGACAAAATGTAGGTCTTTATAGGAATCAAAAATATTCTGGTGCATTCTTGACCAGTACCTTAACTGTAAAGCATTAGAATTAACTATTCAAGAAGAATATTAAAGCTTATAAGATTGTATTAACCTTCTGTGAAAACAATTCTAATTGGATCTGAACTATAATAAAAAGAATTAAATAAATATCTTGGCTTTTATATAGCACATAGGATTTGGAGGGGAGAGAAGGCATTCCAGACAAGTAAATTGCAATTATTCAGTCTTTTTTCATTTGTTTCTTTCAAAAAATTAGTAATATCGTTACATGGGATGGGGATTAATGGGAAGCCTGAAATCTTTGCTAACGCTTGATTGAACACTACTTCTAGTATGTCAGCACAGGGAGATCTAGAATCATACCTAGTCCAGTTTTCTTCTGCACCTTCAGTCTGCTCACGATTTTTCATGAAGATGGGAGCTGACCTGAGAGTTCAGTTCCAGCCTTCATCCAGCCTTTCTGAGTTGAATGAAAAAACGAAGACTGAGGAAAACTGGACTTGGCCACTCTGGGATACTGAGGAGTTGTGTGATCTCTAAGTAGGTCCATTGACTCTGCATTCAGTAGGATATATCAAAGTGGTAATGAACCAATAAGGCTTGCACATCATACTCAGACTAAAGTCTTCAAAAACTGACAGAATTCTTAGGGGAAAATGCATCTTTTTTTTAACATTTTGATACTGCTTTTTAAGTTTGGATGATAGTGATACAAGGTTTTTTACAACAGGCTCACCGTTTCATCAATTTATAATTTAAATTGCTCTCAAGCTTTTTAATGTATTATGTAGTTTCTCTCAGGATTAATGTTTACTTTCCGTGATAGCCACATACTTCAGACTGTTTCAATATGGTGCTTTTACATTCACATCAAGTGCCAGTTGTTTGAACAGTCTTGTATCTTGCAGTTACCATAAATAACTTCACACCATAATTTAAGTAACAGTAACTTTAGTGTCCAAGCTTGAACAACAAGCTTCCCTTTACAGTCAAGGAAGAGGTATTTCCAGAGAGTAGTTAATCTCATCCTGAAATAGGTATCTGTGGGGGTCGAACAAATTTCCTTCTGTTGAAGTTTAGTTTTCTCCGTTGCTGTATGTATCCAAACACTCAAATGTGGACATTGACTTTTAGATGTTTGAAATCAGAGGACCTAAAACGTACCTGTTTAGACAATCACTACTGCACTGAGAGAAGAATATTTATTTATTTAACAAAAAAGCCTTACCTGGAATTTCAACTGGTTTTGTTGGTGAACTCCATAACTCATTGTCTGAATTTCTGATGGGATCATACCTTGTACTGAGAATAACCTGCAGTATTCAACAGCTAAGGAACATTTTGATTTCCTGCTCTGAAGTTTTTGAAATTACTTATTCCCAAGATGATATTGTATGCCTGTGTTGCTGAAAATTATACAGACATCTTTCATGGCCAGTTTCCAAAGATGAGAAAGTCATACTTCTGTTTTGTATCAACAAAGGAAGTAGGATTTGATTTTCTTCTCTTTCAATTGGTAGTCATTTACATGCGTGCCAAGAACAGAACTTTAGCAAGTCAAAATAGTTGGCTTTATGCAGCCCAGATCTGTCAAATCTCATGCACTGAACATGAGACTCCTGCCCTTCTGTTTGGATTCTTTTCTCATGTTTCTTAATGATTACACCTGTACTTTTGCCATATGGTGCCATGGTCTCTCTCCTACTCCATGAGTCCCTGCACAAATGCTATTCTTCTTGTCTGGGGATCTACTGACCAGCTACATATACATTATGAGTCAATAAATAAATAATATATCAACAGTGCCATACTGCTGCCGAGGCATTTCTTGTAGCCTGGTTTTGCTTTAAGGGACCAACAAAAAGGCATTTTCCCTTTTTAGAGCCCTGTGTGCAGTCCTGTAGATGTTGTGATACAGAACATGCATAATGAGATGTTCTATTGTAGGAGAAAGCTAAGAAAAGTGTACATTTTTCTTTACTGCAGAGATGAAAATGGCAACTAAAGGTATAACAAAGACTCTAGTGACTCAGATCCGAACAATTTTCTGAGATTTTATGGCAATACAGATATAAAACAAACAGGAAACATAAGTCTTTGGTTGTCTGTGAAGCAGCACATTCACAATATTCTCTCATATCTAGGTAGCAGTATGTGGCTAAAAGAGGCAATGAGATGTATGAAAATACAGCAAAATAAAATTGGTAAAGGAAAGAGAAATTGAGAGAAACCCCTCAATCCAAAGCAAAACTGCTGCATAATTACCCAAGACCCAAGAGCAAAACTGTTCAAAAGACAAATCAGGGAAGTCACTGCCTATCCCTTTCAGGGGGTGAAATCTACCCACAAGAAGCATTTCTTTTATTCTTCTTATATTAAAAATAAATAAATGAGATGTTCAAATAATAGAAGAATCTGCATATTTATCACTTATATGGAAATGAAATTTGCTATGCGGTCATGATAAGAGCTGCATTTCAGTAGCATTGATAAGTGAATGTCAAAGTATACATTTTTAGGAGACAATCTGGTTACTTTGGCAACTCAAGCAGTATTAGTCACTTCTGATAAGGCATCCTTCTTTCATTGCCACCTGTGGCCTTTGTCGATCTGTTTCCTAGTAACATCAAGTTGTTTTGTTAAAAAGTAATTAACATATTCAGTTGTAACAAGACTGTACATAAATTTGATCGTTCTTTATTGTTTCTTCTCAAGGCAGCATAATGAAATTGAAAAGTAAGCTCTTTTTCCTTTTCTTTTTTCCTAAACAAGCTGAGCAAATTACACTAAATTACTGAATCATCTATATATCCAAGCCCATTAAAATAATATAATTAGGTTTAAAAATGCTGGTTAGGATTGCTGCTTTAGATCAGGGGATATTTGATTAACAAGGAGAAAAAATAGCCTTGAGTTATAATGAAATAAGAAATTATTATTGTGCAAGCTTTGAGAAAATTGGAACAATTCAGAGATGCAGAAAATATTTAAAAGTCCTTTCAAAATGAAATTGTGAATGATTTCTGTTGTGAATTACCTTGATTTTTTTAAACAACTTTTTAAAGTCCTGATAGTCCTAGGTCAGGAAGAACACTAACTTTTAAAAATCTTTATGCAAGAAATATTGTTAGATTTTATTCAGATGATTACTCATGTTGACACACAGAAAAAAATACGTTACTGTGAATATATGTATGTATGCATGTATTAGGGACTCTGTTTCAAGATGTAAGATTCTTTTCTTGCTGGCAAAAAAGTGAAGCCAGAGAAACTATACCTCTGGTGGCGGCAGCAATTCCCTGCATTAAATTCCTGATGGCTTCAATATATTGCAGAATTGAAGAATGGCTGAGGTTGGATGGAGTCTCTAATGACCATCTTGTCCAACCCCTCTGCTTCAAAACAGAGTCAACAAGAGCAAGTTACCAAGGATAGAGTCCAGCTGGGCTTTGATTAATATCAGGGTTGGAGTTTTCACAACCTCTCTGGGCAACTTCTACCAGTCACCCTTACAGTAGAAGTTTTTTCTACTATTTAAATAAAATGTATCAGTTTGTGTTCTTTGCCTCTTTTTCTACAACTGGACACGACTGAAAAGTGTTTGGCTCAGTCTTCTTTACTCCCATCATGTCTGCACTGAGACGATCACCCTGAACCTTCTTTCTCCCATTAAGCAGTTCTGACTCTCTCAGCGTCTCCTCGTGTGACAGGTGCTCCAGTCCCTTAATCATCTTTGTGGCCATTTGCTGGACTCCCTCTGGTGTTTCCATGTTCCTCTTGTACTGGGTAATCAGAACTGATCACAGCACTCCAGGTGTGGACTCACCAGGGCTGAGCAAAGAGCAAGGTCATTTTCTGTCAGCTTGCTGACAACACTCATTGTAATGCCCTGAGAAGCTGTTGGGGGTTTTTTGTTGCAATGGCACACTGCTGGTTCTTACTCAACTTCTTGTCCATCAGGTCCTTGTCTGCAAAGCTTCTGGCCAGTCAGCCTCCGCCCATACTGGTGCGTGGGGTTGTTCCTTCCCATATACAGAAATAAATATACTTTATTTCCCTTTGATGAACTTCATGAGGTTCCTGTAAGTCCATTTCTTCATCCTGTTGAAGTACCTCTGGATTGGGAGCATAACCATCTGGTGTACCAGACATTCCTCTTTGCTTTCTATAATCTGCAAATTTGCTGAGGGCACACTCTGTCCCCTTGTCCAGATCATGTCTTTGGTGAAGTGAAGATAAAATACATCACCCTTCTTCCTTCATCGAGAGATCTAGTTTTTTCACTGTAGAAAGTTACTGGTTTGATCAATATGCTTTCCCCTCTATAAATCTATGCTGACTACACCCAGTCACCTTCTTGTTCTTCTTATGTTTAGAAATGGCTTTCAAGGTTATTTTTTTTATCACCTACCGAGAGACTGAGGTGAGACTGGCAGTTCCCTGGGTCCTCCTTCTTGTATTTCTTGAAGATAGAAATGACATTTTCTCTCTTTCAGGCGTCAGAACCCCCCTGTCTTGCCCTGACCTTAAAATGATACGAGAGAGGTTTTGAATGGCAGCAGCTAGCTCCCTCTGCACTCACGGCTGCATCCCATCTAGATAGAGATTGTCTATGTCCATTCAGTTTAAATGCTAGCTTGATCCTCCTCCACCAGCCTTTAATCATCCTCGTTCCAATAGGTCTCAGGGCACAGATGAATGAAGGCTGCTCTGGCCAAGATCACCTTGTCAGGGCGAGGAAGGTGTTGAACACTTTGCCGTGTCCTGTGTCACCAGGTACCCATTCAGGTACCCAGACTTCTGGAGGTCTATTGACAGCAAATGAAAAAGTGTGGGCCCGCTGCCGAATGGGAATTCGGCAGCGGGCCCACACTTTTTCATTTGCTGTCAATAGACCTCCAGAAGTCCTGGTTGCTTTCCCTGCCTATGCAGGAATTTTCAGCATCAGCTTCAGATGGGTCTTGACTTCCCCAGCAAAACGTGCCTTAATTTGAAAACAGCTAAAATCTTTAGAAGAAAAAATTATGCAAAATATGTTAGTGTATATGTGGGTGTATATTTATGTGTAGTAGTGTATGTATATGCATATGAGCCTGTATATATTTATGTTGGTAAATTCTAGTGACCATTCAAATATTAAAAAAAATGTTGTCCAATTCCATACGTATCATAGATTTCAGGGGCCTAAAAGAAACCCTAAAAATTAGTGCAGGTAAAAGAACTGAGTTTTGACTGCCTGCCAGATTGCCATGGTGTAGCAAGAAGTAATTACTCCATGTCCTTGAAATGTGACCTTTCTGCCTGAAAAATAGGTGTCATGGAGGGATTTACCCACAGAATTCATTTTAAATTTAAATAGGTGTAATACAATTTGAAATGTGGGAACAGCAACTGAACAACTACACAAAATAGAGAGTTTGTGTCCCTATATGAGTGTGAGTTTGTACTCAGGAGTGTATTAGTGTTGGCAGTATATATCGCATTCATTATAATTGAAATATTTTTTTCTGCTGTATTTTCAGATATATTAAATGTTTTCAATTTGCCAGAGTGTTTCGTTTTGAGAAAAGTGAGAAATTCTGAATATGTTTATTCATAAATTAAAGCACTCTATTAAAACATTGTCAAAATATTTACCATTTTATGATGTTACATAAGTTTTTTGAAAGCCAAAATAAAATAATTTTAGTTTTTTTTCTTTCTTTTTTTTAGATTTATTAATTGCTAGAAAGTCCTGCACATTGTGATCATGGCATCTTTTGCTTGACATCTTTTTTTAAGACTGTCATTTTATTTAAGTGTCCAGAAATTTGCCAGTAAGTTCCTACTGAAAATCAGCACTTGCTGGATATTGATACTGATTGCGCTGGCATTTTTTGGTATGCAGTTGAGTTCTCAAAGACTCTAAAAAATTAAAAACCAAAGAAACCTGTGAATATTCTACATGAAATTTAGTCTTCTGTGAAGTTCTCTTTACAATGGCAGGGGTAGAATAAGAGTTGTTTTTGATATTGCCCTTGAATACTACTCATTTTTAAATACAATTTATTGCTAAGCTTCCATGATGAAATTGTTTCCAGAAATCTGATTATGAATTTCCATGTCTTTGTACTGCTTTTTCTGATTACCCTGGGAAACAAAAGTCTCCATATTCTTTGGAAGAATGAAAGGAAACAGGTCGTTTTATGTTATAGCAGCAAGGTAATTGCTTGCCATTATCACTTTTATTTCATATTGTTAATAACTGGAAACATAATGGTATTTGTAGTAATTATTCAGTTTCTTAAAAAAAAACCCCAAAGCCAGAAACATTTTTTCTAACTAGATATTTCTCATTTTGAGCTACTGCTGCAACTGAACTGCAAAGAAGTGTAATGCAATTTGTGAATTGTGTACAAATGTTACATAGTATTTCCAGAAGATGAAACCCTGCAATATTAATTTTTTTCAAAAGCTGTTTCCTTCACTCATAAAATATAATGTAAATTTCTAGTCGAAATTTGTTCAAAACAGAAATACTAAAATATCAAGTCAGTCATAAATATTTCAGAACACAACAAAACATCTATTATGAATTTTCTGTAGCTCAGGCTTGAAGGTTACCTTTGAGAAGAGTATGAAGCCTTCATGACCAGAGAAAAGAACAAAATTAATCAAGTAAATTATTCATTAAAAGTTATTACTAATCTCTAGTGATATCATGGAGAATAGTTCTTTTTACTCTTCAGGCCAAACTAAACTCAGTGCATTAATATTTTAATTTGATACTCTGAAATAATTGAGTTATCGTTAGGAAAATAAGATTTTTTTTTTTTTTATCAATGGAAAAAAACAATTTAAGACCTTGATCCTGGTATCTTGTGCTTAAAAATAGGTTCTTGAATGCTTTAAACTAGATTCTTCCCAGTCTAAGTTGCTATGGGAAAGCTTGGTGTAAACTCAGAGTAATGTTGCAGCAGTGATAAACATGGGAACAACTTCTACACAGCAATTGAATCCAAAATTATTATGTAATTTTACATCATAAAAATCACTGGTTCAAAAACCACTGAGATCAGCAGAGGTCCTTACTGTCTGTGGAAGTATTGACTTTGGGCCTGAAGCAGTTAGGAATGATTCAAATGCACAGCAGCGTATGTTAAAAAAGACATCTTTTTCTCATTCTGTCTAGAAGTGAGCACTGTGCTTCAGCTCATCTAATCTCTAATCCATTTAAATTACTCATTTTGCCTAAGTTTTCAGCTATGTTTTTGTAGGTAGGAGAGACAGTCAGGAACTTCTAAAAGCATCTAAGTTATCAACATTAACAACAGAGAAATGGCAGTGATGGATGCACATACATACAGACATCCTTTTATATATATAGATATATATATATGTGTATATATATAAAATATATTTATGTCTGGTAAAAGAGAACCAAAAGATGTTCTATTGTGTTTGCATGGCCAAGTTTTTGTAGCAGAGGGGCTACAGGGGTGGCTTCTGTGAGAAGCTGCCAGAAGCTTCCCCCATGTCTGGCAGAGCCAATGCCAGCTGGCTCCGGGATGCATCCACTGCTGGCAAAGACCAAGTCAATCAGAAATGGTAGTAACACCTTTGTGAAAACATATTTAAGAAGGAAAGAAAAGTTACTGTGCAAATGTAATTGTGGCAGAGAAGAGTGGGGTGAGAACATGTGAGAGGAACAATGCTGCCGACAGCAAGGTCAGTGCCAAAGGAGAGGGGGAAAGTGCTCCAGGTGCCAGAACTGATATTGCCCTGCAGGCCATGGTGAAGATCATGGTGAACCAGCTCTGCCCCTGCAGCCCTTGGAGTTCAGTGAGGATACAGAGATCCCCCTGCACCCCACTGAGGTCCACAGGGATGCAGAGATCCACCTGCAGCCTGTGGAATAGCCTACACTGGATCAGGCAGGTGTCTGAGAGGAGGCTGTGACCCTGTGGGAGGCCTGTGCTGGAGCAGGGTCCTGGCAGGGACCTGCAGACCTGTGGAGAGAGGAGCCCACACTGGAGCAGGCTGTGCTTGAAGGACTGCACCCTGTGGAAGAGTGACTCACGTGCAGTGGAGAACTGTTGCCCATGGGATGGACTCAGCTTGGAGAAGTTCACAGAGAACTGTCTCCTGTGGAAGGGGTCCCATGCTGAAGCAGGGGAAGGACTCCACTTCCTGAGCTGTGGGAGAAACAATGTATGATGAAGTGACCATAACCCCCATTCCCTGTCTCCCTGTGCTGCTGGGGAAGGAGGTAGAGCTGGGAAGGAGGGAGGGGTGGAAGAAAAGTGTTTTTAAGATTTATTTTACTTCTCATTATCCTACTCTGATCTTGTTAGGAATACATTCAGTTAATATTTCCAAGGTGAGTCTGTTTTGCCTATCACAGTATTAGGTGAGTGATTTCTCTCTGTCCATAGCACAACTCACAAACCTTTCATTATATTTTCTTTCTCTTGTCCACTTGTGGAGGGAAGTAACAGAGAAGCTTTGGTGGGCATCTGCATCCAGTCAGGGTCAACCCACCAAAGATGCAATCAATCACTTGTGGCTTGGAAGACTGGCAACTTTTGTTTTGGTTATGGCATGATCATACTCATTTCACCCAGTATAGATTTGTCTACATCAGATGAATCCCCCCCACACATCCCAGTTCTTATTATCACCTCTGACTTTGAAAGTGCGATGGTTTAGGTGTAAACATGGGTAGCCCAAATGTAGACATCGATAATGTAGATACTTTGTGGAGTAAATAAGTTCTGCTTTCTTTGCCTCTGGAGTTAAATTACATATTTACAGAAAGAGACATTGATTATGTTACAGTAGAGAGAGATGGAAGTTTGATACTGAGTTCCTTGACTGCCTGATGGAAGGCAGTTGATGCAAAACCTCTGTGATGGTCAGCAGCTGATTTTTCGGTCTCTGTAAACGGCAAGGAACAATCTTCTGTGGCTGACTTTCAGAAGGTATCTGTGATTATATTCTAGAGAAATACTTGTTACTTTGGGGATTAAAAGAGCCAAAACATGAATAAATTTTAGCTTCATTCCTAGTTCTTGTGCAGCTCTTTCAGTTTTGAATAGTGTACTAAATTAATTTATACAGTATCTACTGAAACACTGAGGTAGGTAGGATGAAAAAAGAACGATAAATTTCTACATGAATTTGCATCTGTATTTCTATCACAGTCTAGATCTGAAAATCACATATCCAGAGCCACACCCTAAGTGCAAATTATATATACTCTAACTGTAGTTCCATATGAAATGTGTTGAAACTAATGGGCTAAAGGCATAGTGCAGTTTTAGAGATAAAATTATAGTTCAGGGCTTGTAATTGGAAGGAAAAATCAAACAAACTTGTCGTCCTCAAGCCAGCCAATCTCAGTATTCAAAAGATGCTTCACAAAGAACTCCATCCCTTTAGGCTGAGAGATGTTTGAAAAATTTTTTTCCAACAAGCAGAGTTTTGTGGCAATAAATTCAGGTACACTTTTAATTCAGAAAATAAGTTACTTGGATAAGGTAGCAACTGCAGTACTTGCCTTTCGAAAGAGTAAAGGGATGGGGGAAGAATTGAATATTTATGTATTTGAGAGGGTGTGTTATTTATATTCCATAATTTAATATGTCAAAGTTAATAATTCCTAGGTTTACCCATTTGAAAATGATAATTTCTACATATGTTCCTATAGAGGGGTGATTAACTTATCTCATGTGTTTGTAAGTCTTACTTCATTAAAAGGAATCCATTCAAATAACACTCTGTGTTGAAGGAGAGATTTGATTTAAAAGCTACCTATACTAAGAGTATTCAGGTTTCCAGCAGTAAAAATATGTTATCAAAAAAGAATATTTGTGCTTTGAAATGTTTTTGTTTCTCTGTTACAGGAGTATTTTTCGATTTTGTTAGAATTTTGTTTAAATAAGCAAAAGTAGGCAATATAGGCAATATTTACACAAAATAAGCTGAAGACAGGAATGATATCAATATCACAAGAAAACAGCTGTATATAGTTAATGCAGCACCATAACCTTGAGATTGGGAGGCTGTATTCAGGGTATTAGGAAATCTGAACTGTGACTATAAGTAGTTGTTTAGAAAGAATAAGGAGTATGGTAGGTAAACAGATACTCAGCTTTGTTCTCCTGTCTCCCTGGGAGTTGATGTAGTGGAACAGAGTACTCTGCTGGGATCAAGGAGAGATGACATGGCCATCATCAGTAAGATGAGATGCAGCTGACTCAAGAAATTCCCTTTGCAAATAAATCAGTCTTCCAGGCTAAGAAAATAATTTTGCAAATACTCTGTCACTGCAAGAACAGAAATGATCCTGCCTCATCTGTGGGTATGGTCAAACTCTGTGATGGGTAAGCTCATTTAGCTCTACTGACTGATAAACAGGGAGTGCCAGCTTTAGGAGGCCCAAGTGATGAAAAAGAGCAAAGGATGATTTTGGGTGCCTCATTCTTGGCAGTGTTCAAGGCCAGTTTGGGTGGGGCTTTGAGCAGCCTGGTCTAGTGGAAGGTGTCCCTGCATGTAGCTGGGAGGCTGCAACTAGATGATCTTTAAGGTCTCTTCCAACCCAAGCCACTCAATGATTCTATAAAGGAAACAAGAAATGAAAGATGCATAAGTTTTTGTTTAGAATTAGGTTTTATGGTTTTACTACTTCCTGGTTAGGTTCTGCTTTGGAATATTCCTCTACACACTTTTGAAAAACACGCCAGAGGAAAATACAACCAAAAGTGAGAAAATTTGAATTACAGTTGAGTGGTACCAGAACCCCAGTTCATGGCAAAATGACTTTCCATTTTATTTAATTTTACCATTTTTCTTTTCTTGGGATGGAGTTAGAAGGAACTGCCTTAACTTTACATGCTAGCAAAAAATACTGTTAAAAACAAAGAGTAATTGTATACCCTCCTGCTTACATTTCCCCAGTTTCAGAGTAATGAGAGATGACAACTGGAAAATGACTTTTTAGAGCTGACCTTAAAAGGCTGAGGTGATTATAGACCTGTTAGTTTGACTTCTCTACTGAAAAAGAAGTTATAAAAATATCCATAATTATTGTAGAGAATTATTCATACTTCGTTTACAGAAGATCACAGAAGGCGGATTTATAAAGGTGTCAAATATACTTGGTTTTCAATAAGAAAACTTTTCTCAGTCTCTTCAGGTTTTTGTAGGTGACGAATAACTTTTTTTTAAGGATAGGAGATGAAAGCTGAGAGTAAATGGTCAGTTTCTCCAAAGGAAATGAAACCTATGAAAAAATGAAACAAATTGTGCTCTTTAACCTTTCTATGAATTTAAAAAAAAAAAAAAAAAGGTAGCAGAAGGCAGATAAAACTAAAAGTGATTAAGCTGTAGATCCTTTAAAATTAAGGGTGATGGAATTAAAATAAGCGTAATTAATCTATATTTTAGTTATATCGCTATGTAGTAATAAGAATGTCAGTACACAATGATGATCTGTAGATTAGATACTACTTTTCAGGAAAGAGTTAATTAGAGGACAGTTATTGAATCTCACTTCTCAACAACTGTAAAAAAGACAAAACTTATGGGATTTTTAAGAGTGGCCAGTCCAAGAGAAGCAGCATTATACTAGTGTCCAAACAAATGTTTGGCCTTCATCTTGTGCATTCCATTCAATTGCGCTGATATCTAAATAAATAAAAAAAAACCCAAAATCAACAACAACAAAAAAACTCAACCAAATGCTAAACCAAAACGAAACAAAAAACCCGAAACCAACAACAACAAAAAACCAAAACCAAAAATACTTGCACCCAAAGCAAACAAAAGATGATAAAACCCCCCAAAACCTAAAGAGCTTGTAAGTGTGCAAAGGTGCTTGGAAAAAGATCATCGGAAATACCCACTCCCATGCAACCAGAATTATTAAATAGAAACAACATTGAAAGTAAATTATTGATTCAGGTCAAAAGAGATGCTGGAGATCTCCATAACATACAGAGAAAATAGCTAGGTCACTGTGGATTACCATGTTTTACTGTACAAGGAAAAGTTATTGACATTCTATTGAATTGTCGGGCATAAAGTTGGAGAGAAACACAAGTACATTTCTTTCAGCTGGAAAAGTGTTGAAGAAAAGTATCGCTGTACATTTCCCCTGCTCTTATACATCTCTAGGTATCTGCTATTTACTCTAATGGCCTAAGGCTCTGAAGGTTAAGTAGCTCCATAGACTGGCTCCTGTCCACTTTTGCACTAGTCCTTCCAAAGCAGATTGGCTAAGTCTCTTCACACCCCTGTGTGGTGCTCCTGTGGCCCTCACACACAATTCTTATTTTGTGTCTGTGTGCATGTGTTTTTTTACTAAGAGTGTCTGAAATTACATGAAGACTGTTTTGTAACCTGCCAGAACAGGCTCTTCACGTATAATGTGGAGAATATGTGTTGCATGGCATCAGGAATGGAAAATTAATTATTTCCTCTACTCTGAAACCATGAGGAACACTGTGCCCACTTTCCAGATACCCGGTATAAAACAGACGTTGTTATGTTGACATGCCATCTACCAGGACCCTGAAGCCATCTTCAGAGCTGCTGCAGTTGCGTGTTGCTGTTGCATCTCAGATGCATGAGCTTGCTGTTTGTCTTTGCTGAATTTCATGAAGCTTATGATGGCCCTTTTCTCCATCTCTCTTTCTGAATAGTAGCTATGACCTCAAGCAATCAGATGTTCCCCCACCTGTCGTTTGTTAAGGTACTGTAGGTTTGTTCTGAACTGTCATTCACGTCACTGACAGAGGTTCATTGATTCATTCAGTTCGTTCATTAGCCTCAGAATCGACTCTTAAGAAACAGTACCCCAAACTGGTTGCTTTGATTCTAATTTGCACAGCCAGTTTTTCATCCACCCTGTAATTCACACATCCATCCCATCTTCACCCAGTTTGGCTACAAGGAGACTTTGTCAAAAGCTCTACTAAAATAAAAGAAATGTCTTCCAGTGTTTTCGCCACACCAGCTCCATGATCCACAGAGGCTGTTAACTCCTCACAGAAAGCAGTCAGGTTGGTCAAGTGCCATTTGCTCTTTGATATAGATCTGTGATGGCTGTTCACAGTCACCTGTTGTTCTTAATGTGCTTGGAAATGGATCTGTGGAGACTTGTTCCGTAAGCTTCACCAGGCTTCCATATTTTCAGATTAAGTGTAAACCACAGTAAAATTTTTCTTCTAAAAATTCTTCTTTCATCCAGGTAGCACTGTTTCAGACTTATTCTAGTTTGCATTCATTTCTTTTTTTTTTTTTTGAAAATGATGAATTATGCATAGAGTATTCTAGATAAGGTTTAATATTCTTCCTTACAAAGTTGCAGTCATACTTTCTTTCAATTCTGCAAATACATAGTGTGACACATAATATGCATATATTATATTGTAGCCTTCATTATGCTGGCCTTTTTCAGTTATCCTCTCTTCCACAAGTAAGCCTATTTCTGTCATATCTTTTGCTATTCCTCTCAGTAACATTATTTCCTAATTGTGTTAGCTTTTTTCCTAAATCTGTTATTCCTGAAGATTTATTTCTCACTCTATAGTATTCATATCTTCCTGTCTTGTTTCTTGAAAAACATTCTTTTGGCTCTTTGTACCAAAATCACTAGTTAAAATATTCCTAAGGAACTTATGAGTAACTTCCTTCTAGCAAAATATGTTGCTTTTCTCCCTTGAACTAGTTTTGTCTCCATCTCAATTACTGTAGTAATAAATGTTAAACATTTTTATATAAACTAACAACTTTTTAAGTGTTACCATACCTAATGCTTGGGGGAGTCTGAAAAAAATATATCCATATTTTCTAAAATATATTAATATTTTCTAAATAATTTATTTTCTAGATATAAAGCCAGTTTGGCATCTATGCTTAGCCCATACATTTTATAATCTTTTTTCTTGGAAGCATTCTTTTAAAATATTATTTCTTTAAAAAATTGCTCTAAAACATACATGCTGTGGCTCTAGCCAGCGCCAAGATAGTACTGGTGTAACTGCCCTTGGGGGTGAAGAGAGGTGCTGTATTGCACATCTCAGGTCTGTAGGGATGCCTGGGACATCTCACTGAAGATCACCACCTGAACCTTAACAGGATCTTGATCCACACTTTTTACATTATTTATTTTTTTACATTATTATTTACATCTTGATCCAACTGTTTACATTACTTGGCATCCCATGGCTATACTAGCAAAAAAACCACAATGGTGCAGGTATACCAGCAATAGCATTTTGTCCTTAATTAATTCAGGGTGAGTTTCACCATTGAATTCAGAGGCTAAGACTCATCGTGATTTTGAAGAACTCACCTGGCTTTCAAATATTTACACTTTCATTTTCTGGAATTTTTGATCGAGAATAACATATAAATGATTATAAATAGAAAGTACTTTGGGAATTTCCCTGACTACACTTCCCAGATGTTATTTTCACATATAAGGAAATCCTTTAAAAAAAAATCAAAACGTTTCCCTGTGGCTTAAACAGTATTATCTTGCTATCCTTTCTGACAAAATACTAGCTTATCACATTTACATTCAAACAGTGTTCAGATCAGTGAAGTGGAAGTAAAAGTAACAGGGTTATTGGGTTCTTTTATAATTGTGTGGAAGGAGCAATCGCGTCACTTTATGAACAGCAAGTTCTTAGGTCAGGGAGCATTCAGAGACAAGCCATAAAATAAAGAGCAATATGGTGAGGATTTCAGCAAAATAGTAGAATCAGCACTTTTTACTCTATTTAACTGGAAAAGGATGAGGCCTGCCTTGGGAGCTAATGCTTCTTAACAGTACTTGGGCAGAGAGCCAAGAGGAAAATGGATTTCAGAAAGGAAAAGACAGGCCAGTAGTCGGTAGGATAGGTAATCATGGCAAGCCACCCTAAAGCACCTAAATCCAGGATTTTAAATTGAGCATGAATGAGACTTTCAACTCCTTGTGGCTGAAACTAGAAATCAGTAGTGTATTTATCAGATTACTAGTGAAACAGAAGCTTGAAGTTTAGAGATTCCCTTACTCTACAATAGAATTGAATTTATGTAACTAACCTAACTAAATAGAAGTGTTTTTATAAAAATACTGGCTTTGATATTCAGCTAGATCAGCATGGGCTTTGCAAGACATAACAGGAAGATAAATGGCTTCAAAGATGTGTCCATCCCTGAACAATGCATGCAGAGTTCAGAAAATCTAATTTTTCATTGTGTTCCTACTTCTTTTCATTGTGTAGTTTCTTTATTTGAAATTTATAATAAAGAGCAATTGATTAGAATAGTGTAAGTGTAAATGCAGATTACTGCACCTTCATCACTTTCTTCTTCAAGTTGTTTTCAACTTTAATCCAAGATTATAAGTGCTTTCGTAATAAGTAGCGAACATAACTCTTTAGGCGTACCTTTTTCTCAAAAGTAACATAATTTCCAAGTTCAAACACATATGAAGAGCTGTTGGAACAGAAATCTGTGTTCATGCTGATGAAGATCTTTACTGTAGTAGCAGTAAGTGCTCTTACAATACATAAATAGCAAAGGTAACACCTGAAAACTGCTGATATTAGAGAGTGATAATTGAGGAACAAGATAATATTAGAATATTTATTTCCTTTTAAGAAATATTTGACATTGCTTTTGGCCCCCTAATGTTATTGAAGTTAATTAACTTCGACATCAAGACTCATTTTGGCTCTTATATGTTAGTCTTTTTAAACAGATTATGTTTTGTTTGTCTTTTTTCATATGCCTATATGCAGCATATGCAAGAAGAAATCCAAGCATTTCCAGTCTAAATCCATCCTTGGATGCCAAGCATATTAACTTTCATACCTTTCATACCTTGTCAATTAACAAGTCCCCCTAATCTGTTGCTCATTTCTTTTTAGAAAGGGAGTCAAATGTGATTATGGAAGTACATGTTTTTGCTGTTTTGAAACAGAATATTTACCCCACCATTGAAAAGCTAGGAATTTTTAATGTAAGATTTTTCAGACATTCAGTTTGTATTAATTTATTTTAAAGCCACGTTAGTTTCTTCTACAGCAAAGTCATAGAAGTCTTTCAATCTGCTACCAACAGTTCTATTTTCAGAGAGAGACTCTGAAAAATCTTGAATGCTACATGTCCTCCAAAGCACTCCATTACCTCCTTAATACCTCAGACTGCATTGTATCTTATGCCCTAGTAAGTTAGCAGACTATGATGTCATTTCTCATTTGGAAGAGAGGAAAAGAAAAAGCAGCAGCCAACATTGAAAATTTCAGGTACATTGAACACTGAGAAGTCACGTACTGACTCTAATGTTAAAGTAGATAATTATCCTGGGATCTTTGTCCCTCTGCCCTCACTGAAAGAATACTGTATATTTTCTAGAGAAATATTCTGAAGGATTGAAATAATTTTTAAGTGTGTTATCCTCATATTCACTTTTATTTGTCTCATGGCTTATAAAGACTGGCAAGACTTGAACTGTTCTTCATTTTGGGAAAAGTATCAAAAGCTACTAATCCAGATCTTAGTAAAGGTCTTAAGGGATAAATGTTACTTATCTCTCCTGATTTGTATCATAAGTATGCCATAACCTTTCTGCTGAGATAGGCTGCTTTAAAGGTTCATCTTCTGTTATCTTCCTAAGTAAAACAGTAATGAAGTAATTGATTATGAGACATTGTATAAAAGTTAAATTTGGAAATTTTTTTGCTACCACTTTGGATGAGCTGTATATATTCTGCTGCTGGAACAATTGCAAAAAAGAACAGGGTTTACCCCATTTTACCTATTATATTCAAAAGCAATATCAAAATGAGTTATGTGGCTTTATTGTTAATGTTTCTTTTGCTTTACAATTATTTTAAAGGATATTCAGTAGGCACAGAAATAGCATGTAAAAATATTCACATAATATAAAAATACTCATGTAAACAGTAGAAATTAATTTCACAGCAGTCTTTTGCATGCGCCTGTAGAAGAAATACAGCAACACTTTCAGCATGAGAGAAAATTACAAGTGTTGCCCATAAACGCTCATTTAAACAAAAGCTCTCTTTTTCTAAAATTGTCTAAATATTTTCAAATCAGTGGCCTTTTCTCCATGAGATTGCCTCTTTAATCAGATTATAAACTCTGGTGCAGCACAAATGCTTTAATGCTGTCGTTATTTGTCTTACATAAGCTATTTTAAATATTTTACATCTCTCACCTATGTCAGGCTATTCCACAAAAAACACTTTTAGGAGAAGAGACTGATAGAGAACCAACCTTTGGCATTAAATATCCTGCCTGGAATTCATTTCACAAAACTTTAGGCAACAAACGGCCATTAAAGATTTCAGCAGTGATTTAGTTAAGAGGTAGCCGATGAGAAGGAAATAGAAATAGCATAAGTTAAAGGACTCCATCCTAAAAGGGTTGTCAAGAATAGACTGCTCTTGTTGGTGTTGACATGGATGATTAACAATGTTTTTACAGGTGAATATAGGCAAGATGTATCCAGAATGGATAATATAATTATCAGAAGAATATGGATTAGGTTCCTTCAGGCAGCGGTACAGAACTGAACTTCTCTTTCATCTGGAGTAAAATCTCTATCCAGTTAAATACTGCCAAAGAAGCATGTCTTAAAGCACATACTCACTTTAGTCACTTAAGGAACGTAAGGGGAGCAGTGCTGAGTTTGTGAGCCCAGCAGTGGTTATCCCTGTGCCAGAACCCTGCCTGCCTGCCACGCTCAGAGCACGTGCAGTCCTAGTGTGCTCCGAAGGGGAGGCTGTGCACCTGGAAACACACCTGTGCCACTTCAGAGCCGTGGGCAGGTCACGTACTGCTGGTGTTAGCAATGCTGCGCTCTGGGTTTTCAGGAGCTTAACTTTTCAATTTAGGCATTTCAGAAAATGGCACCCGAACACTTATGTCCCATTTGGGAGTTTTGCGTTAATGAAATAAATCTGGTCCAGCTCTTTCCTAAATCAAGGGAGCATGTTATTTCTGATTTATTTGGGGTGGGATTCTTGCCATACCTTAGTCAATTCCCAGAGGATGGTCATAAGAAACTATATTCTTGAGTCCCTATAAAAAAAGAACTGCTTTTATTTTGGTTTGTATTTTTTGTGGCTTTTGTTTGTTTGGGTGTTTTTTGGGGGTTTGGGTTGGTTTTTTGGTGGTTTTTTGGTTTGTTTGTTTGGTTTTTGTTGGCTTTTGTTTTGTTTTGGGGTTTTTGGCATTTTTGGGGAGTTTTTTGATTGTTTGTTTTGTTGGGGTTTTTTGGGGTTTTTGTTGGCTTTTTTTTTTTTTTGTTGAGGAAGCATATCCAGAGACTGTGAGTTTATTTAAATATGTCTTTAATAAAGAAGTATGCAACAGGACAGCTCTTTCCTTTGGCCACTAAAATCAACAATTGTGGATTAGTCATTGAAATTGTGTTAATATATTTCCTATACTGTATACTTCTGTGTACTTTATGCAGTTACCTTTACGCTCTGAGTTCAGGAAACCTAGTGGGCTAATTTTGGATGGTGCACTTGAATTAGTCACTTGAAACTTGGAACACATCAGCTTAACGCTTTCAACTGCATCTCTTTAGTCCTCAGTGATGGTTTTGGAGAAGGGTCTTGGGAGGCTGGGAACCATCCCAAGATCTTAACATAGATCTCCTGTCTTGAAATTTGCAAGATATTGTAACAGCCTCATTAATGATCCATACCTTTTCTTCCCTGAAATAATTTCGTACTGAGTATTCAGAAGGATAGCAACTTCCAGCTAATCCTGATCTCTGACATTGATTTGGGTTTCTGTCACCAAGCCAAGGACTATTTTCCTTGGCTACATTTTCTTTAGTCCTAGACCCTGGTAACCAATAACAATAAAAACATATGTATGGGAAAGTGGGTGGTAAAGAACAAAATAGCATACAGAAAACTAATATCCAGTGGAGCAGTTCAGATGTCAATATTTGATGCCATTATCTTCTCTCTCAGATCATTAAACAGCTGATGATACCGAAATGGAGCGAAGAACTGCTTTGACAGTATTTTGTTTGTAACTATTATGTTTCCCTTCCTAGATCATTTGCAGAAGCATTGGGTGGAGTTCTTTCTTGCCCCAAGGAAAACTTCCTTTACAATTCAATAAATAGCTATTCAATGCCAAAAGATTTTCAATCTTTATGGATATTTATGAGCTGAGTCACTCTACTCAAAGCTTTACAAATGTACAGACATTTGAATGAAAGATACCTACTGTTTTTTCCATCTTCTAGAGGAGACAGTATATGAGAGGCAACAAATAAATATTGAATAAAGCATGTGTGTTATACCATTAAACTGGGAAATGTGAAAACACTAAGGTAAAATGGTACCAAAGTAACAAGAAAGGTAACACTATGCCCAATAACTGTAATAGTACCATAACTAGTGGAAACAATCTGTTAAACTCTGGTCTAATAAATAGAGGGAAAAACTTACTTTAAAATGGCCTTTCAAAAGAGACCTGAGATATGCAGTATAAAGATATTTAACAGCCTGTATGTTCTAGAAGGAGGAAGTGCCTGGAAAGAAGAATTATGTCAGGAATTCCAATAAAATGGCAGTACAATTTGGGTTTGGATTTAAAACCAGTGCATTTTAGGTATGAAGCAAAGTTATAGAATATAAGTTTGTGAGGTGAAAAATATTACAGGATTTCTGACGTATAAACATGGTGTTGTCATCTAAATTTCTCAAGGTGTCAGTGGGACTGCAATGTTTCTATCCTTCCCATTTTCAGTGAATGAATACAACTCCATCAAATTTTGCTAATCTCTTTTCTCTCTCCCATAAGATGTTGCAGAAAATATCAGCTGGTTTGTTTCTAGAGGTCTTTTAGCCTAATGCAAGTTATGGATGATGCACTAAACACTCTTCTAAGGCCTTATGAATGTACCAAAATGATGATCTAAGCAAGAAATAAAATAATAATGAACTGGCCTACTAGATAAAATTTTGAATAGACAAAATTCCTTCCCAAATTCAAAATAAGGAACTAGGATGATAAAAGCACAGGTCCTTGCTTTAGAGCTGTTGAGCTGAAGAGATAAATATCAAGAGTGCCCTCCCCCAAAAAACCCCAGCCTCCTAGAAGGAACTTCAAAGCTTCATGTTCCCCGTTTTGATGTGACAGTGTTCTATACTTAATCTAACCTTTTATGATTCTCAAATTTCCACAGACAATCTATTCCTGTGTTCAAATGGATTTACTCTTAGAGAATGTTCATGTTTCTTAACAAAATTTTTCTTGCTGGAGTATATAAGAAAATTTTTTCTTTTCTTATATACTGAGGAAATGGAAAGTAGCTTATTTCCTCTCTCTTTACAACTGCTTCTTCTTGTATTCATGCTTCAGTCATTTTTCTTCTATGAACAATAAATCTGGTTGTTTCTGTAGGTTATGATTATTAGACATCTGGTTTCTACCCTGTAGGATCTCTCTAATTGGCCAATTTTTTTTGAAATACAAGGCTCAAAACTAGACTCAGTAGAGACAACAGACTTTGCCAGTCCAAAAGAATTATTCCATGTGGCTTGCAGATATATTTCTCTTTATTTGTCTCAGTATGATAGCCTTTTACAAGTCAGCTGGCACGGACTGCTTACTGTCACCTGAGAATTCACTATATGCCTTAGATTTTTCCTTTCACAGCTGCCCCCCTGCCACTTGTTTCCCACCTAGTATTTTTGCAACTGTTTATTTTGCCTCACTGAAGAACATTGCATAGCTTTGGTTTGGTTTGGTTTTTTTTCCATAATGAATCCCATCCTGTTTTGTTCAGACCACTTTTTCAATACTTTGGTCTTGTTTTTTAAACTATTTTTTCATTTTGATGTTTGTGAATTCAATAGATATGTACTCTGTCACTAAGTTGTCAATGAAGTATGAAGACTACTGATGTAGAGCTGTATCTATATCTCTTGATTGTCATATACCCTCCAGTCCTGCAATGAACTATTGATAACTGCTCGCTGAGCGCAGTTCTGAAATTTATATTGCATGGGTCTTAGAATAGCTTTGTCTGTAACATTGTTTGCTTATCAAAATGTCTCTTGAAGCAATGTCAAAAGTATTTTTTTAGTTAGTGTATTTTCTGCTACTTTGTTTTTCATAAGGTCTTATTCTTAGAAGGAAAATGGAATTGGATTATTCTTGATAAATGTATGTTGGCTGCTGTTCATCTTTGTGTTATCTTTCAAGTTTCTAAAATTCTTAATTTCTTCCAGTATTGTTTCAAGTACTGAACATAAGTTGAGTAGTTAGTTTATAATTCCTTGTCTCTTCCTTTTGCCACTTTCTAGAGATAAATGTTGTGCTTGACCTTTTAAAATCTTTTGAAATGTCATCGTCCTCTCAAAATTCTGAAAGATAGGTACAAATGCTTCTGACATCGTTGTAGTCAGTGTTTCATGTACTCTAAGGCAAATTTCCTGAGATTCATTTGATTTGGCAACATCTAATTAAGCCAGATATTCCCTCCTCAGTTCTTTCTCTGTTCTTACCCGATTACTTTTCTCTCTGTTAAAAATGTTAGCTGCCTGATACCTACCTGGTAACTGCAGTAACCCTTTCTGATTTCTCCAGCACAGATGAGATAGGCTGGAGCTTAGGAAATCAATACAGATTGATCTTCAGTGTTCTTGTGTCTTCTTAATCCAAGTCTGAACCCCTGCTTACAGATGCTTTTCATGTTCAGATAGGACTAATCTCTCTCTAGAGAGCCATCAAAAATTTTCTAAAAGCAGGCAGAAACTTCCTCAAGGTCCCTGATAAAACGTTTTTGGTTTCATTTTGTTGATTTTTTTGTTGTTGTCATTGGGTTTTGGGGGAATTTTGGTTTTTTTGTTTTTTTTGTTTTTTTTAACTGAAGTTCAGTCACAGAAATGAATCATGTCTCTAAATTTCTAAATTGCTCTAAATTTCTAAATTAAAGAGAAGATCCAGACTGGGATTCAAACACCTCTTTGCAGGGACCCAATACACCTGCCTAACATAAATGTTCAGGTTTTTCTGATACACGCTACAAAATCCAGGACACCCTTTTAACACAGGACTTTGGTCTTCGAGTGTCGGTTCTGTTCAGGTATCTGGTACCAGCTGAAATGTCCTACAACATCCTGCTTGGTTTCAGCTGCAAATTCAGAAGGTCACATGTCTCCCCTCTGTTTTTTCATTTAATAGCTGATGCAGATATCCCAGGTATGCCAAGATGTCTTAGATGCAGCCTGGCACCTATATTTAGGCAGCTGATTTCCCCGTATACACACACCTCTGTACCCTGTAAATTAGGTGTCTGATGTATTAATTAAATCCCACTCCAGATTTCATAATAATAGAATTATTACTGCTTGGAAATAATCCTGCTTCTCATGAAAAGTGCTTGCATGCCTTTTCTTCAGAAACTGTTTTATGATTGTATATATAGACTGTTTTCCTGTATTCTTTAGTACTAGGGAAATTAAATAAGAACACCCCTCCCCCAGGCTGTTTCTAAAACTTAATCTTCTTTCCGCTCTTTTTTATACTGAAGTCATAATCCTCTATTTATGATGCCAAAACTCGTTGCTGTGGAAATAATTACACTGTTACAAACCTGATTAAGAGTTCAGGTAGAGAAGCAGCTGGAGAAACAGAAAAAATCTTGGAAATAAATATTTTACCTTAACATTAATATCCTTGATAAGGAATACAGTATTAAAGCACAATTGTTTCTAAAAAGAATGTTTTTTTCCAAATCTTTCCAAGATGTGGAACTCTTTTTTCAGCCGTTGTCAAATTCTTTTTCCCCCTGTAATTTTATGTAGATACCTTTAATAAGATAAAAAGAAACAAAACAGAGAATATATATAATAGAATGAACAAAAGTATTTCTAATATATATTCTGAAGTGGTAGAAAAAAAGTCCTGAGCTATTGTTGCTGCTGGCATGAATTATTTTTCTCCTCTTGCTGCAGATTAAAACATCCAAAAGTATTTTTCTCTTAATCCCTTTTTTCAGGTTATTGACTTTTTCTTTTTTTTTTTTTTTTTTTTNTTTTTTTTTTTTGAGAAAGCATATGGTTTTCTTCATGTGTGATAAGCCTAAAATTATTATGTTGGGGTTTTTTTTTAAGAAACAAAGTAAAACTAGAACACTTTAAAAGAAAACTGCAATAGGGAAAAATTTTTTTTAATTAGCATCCCAAAAGCACTTCTTACTTTAGGTTAAAATGAGTAATGTTGCTCATTTATCATCATATATAAATAATGTTGGCAGGCCTATCTCTTGTATGCTGAGAGCACCACTAAACATTCAGTCACAGAGGTTTACACTAAAACACTTTGACAGCTTGCAGACATTTTAACCCAGAGACAAGTATCTCTGTGTGACCACTAATGATTCTGATGCATGGAAAATCAGTAGTTGAGCTGAAACAGTAAGAGAAGTAGATAAAGCTACTAAATTAAAACTAGCAATCAGGTCCTTGAAAGCATCGCTTACAGTTTCTCTGTAGTAGGTGCACGCATTAAGTGCGAAGCCTGAGATCCAGACTCCCAAGAGCATATGACTTATTTGTACTTAAAAAGTAAATCATGTTGATGTTCTGTGCATTACTTTGGCTAAATGGGTAAGTCAAGAGGACATGAAGTCTGAGGTTTTGTTTGATCAGGTGAGCTTAGCAAACAAATGTTAGAGAATTAAAGCTTTCAGTAACAGTCTTTAACACGTAACTGAACTGGCTGATCATGGTAATTAATGGTAATTAACCATTCTCGTGTCATGGGTGGAATCCAGCTTTAAATACACTGCATCCTCCAACTGTAAAGGAATATTGCATTTGCTATTTGAGAATGAACCATATTCAGCACTCCACGGAACAGCTAAGGAACCTGTTCCCAACATGGAGGAATTTACACTGCAGTCAGGTTAGCTTGTTCCTGTTTCTCTGTTCCTTTCAGTTGTCAGAATCTTTGCTCCTCTCTACCTCTGTTAGTCTCCCGCTTCTGTGTCAGTACAGCTTCAGCTCCAGCTGTAGGAGATGCTTTGCAGACATGCACAAAGAGAGAGTCCCAGGGATCCAAGAGTACAAAGACAAAGCAAAACGTGGAGGCTGGAAAGAGAAAATCTAAAAAATGTGGGAGAAAGGGGCTGTTATGAATCATCTGTGTTTCATCTGTGCAGATTTATATTCTGGACCAGGCATTAAAGACATACTTCCCAAAATCAGCAGTTTAAGCTGTGCTAGACTCCCTCTCCTGTTGCTGGCCACAGCACAAGGCTGTATTTCCAGTCTTAGAGTTTGTGTAGCAGCACCTAATCACTATAAATCTGCACCTTTCAGAGTGAACTGGCTTAAAATACCTCTCCAAGTTTCTATATAAATTAGAAGATTGGGAGATTTATTTAAGAGGAACAAAACTTAGCATTCCTACCAATGCATACAGGCAATGTAAAATATCTAACACTCAATGGAGCCAATATTTCCTCAAATTTCAACAGATTTCTTTCATTAAATCTGTGTGTAATTGACCAAGGAAGCTAAAATGTGGAACGAATTTCAGCTTATTGACTGCATTGGCAGTCAAGTAATATTGCCACACCTTTATTAGGAGCATGTTTGGCTGTGGAGTACTTACACAGAAGTAATAATGTGAGTTCCTTTTGATCTGAACAGTGTAAAATCCTGAATCTGTAGTAGATCCTGATTTCCCAGTTCCTGGTACAACAACATGAAATGATTAGACCAAACCTTAACATATATTAAATTGAATTTGTATAGATAAAATAAAATATATTATTTTTTAAGTTCTATACCAAATTTTATTTCAAGTTTAAGAAATGTTTGGTCTTTGCAGCCAGCTTGTTCACACATGCCTTAATTGCTCCCTTGGGATCTTGTCTGTAATTTGTAATTTCTGGCCTTGCTTGTCAGTGGTGCCTTTTAAATTTATGACTTCTAGCATTGCCAAGAGAACATTTATCATTAACTTTCCTATCACTGCTTTCATTTTGAGCCTTCTGTTAGTTTTTCTTTTTTCTTTGATTTAATTTTATCAAAGTCAAAATGAAACAAAACAGCTCATCATTGGTTAGCAAGAAGTGCAGTCCAGTAAGAGTGGATCTGCAGAGTGCAATAGCTGCTGCTGAGGACCAGACGTCTACATTATATGCATTTTCAGGGTGTTTATTTCACTTGAGCTGTAATGATTCTGTGGACTGTATTTGATTTAGACACTTAAGGTAAAGTCTTGGAGTGCATTTTTTCACTGCTGCAGTTTAATTGGAAAGAAATGCAAGTTGTGCCTGCTGTGTGAGACATGACATGAACCAAACCATCACAGCTGCAGAGACTGCAATATTCACTTCAGAAATCTCCCTCCTGGTCCAAACCAAAATGCTAAAGTAGCACACCCAAGGAGTAAATGCATATGGGACCTCAACAAGGCAAAAATACATGGGGAAAAATGTTCTTTTTTTTGGAAGATAAAAAAGTCCCATGATAAAACCATAGCAACTCCAAAATATCAGCCTGTGTTGAAGGTGCTGTTCAGCTGTGTGTAGAGTCGTAGAACAGCACTGAAAAACTTGCTCAACTCAGTACTTGGTGGATGTTGTTTTGCTCTACCTTGAGGATGCTAGGAAGTGTTTGCTAGGGGCCAGCTGAAAGCCATCTTGCCAGTTATGATCATTAACCAAATCAAGAAGCTGGGGAACTCTGAATCTCCCAGATCTATTGAAACTGAATTCAGGGTACTCAGCTTGAAAGAGAAAAGGACTTTGTGATGTGCTTGACAAAAATGGTATGGTAATGTGACAAGCATGGAATGACCTGTCCACTGGTTTGATTTGCTGATAATCTGCAATCTGGGTGCTCTCTGAGCAGGAAATTGCATATGTCAATATGTTCTGCAGAATTCTTATTTGTCCAATAACTCCTGAACCCTTACAGAATTTTGCCACCCAAATGAAACGTGCCAATGAGCCAGAATACAGAATATCTGCTTTTTAAAGGCGTCACTGCTTGATTTGATGCCTTCTGGTTTTTGCAACATGGGGTATGCCTTCCTTAGCAAGTAGTACAGTGCAATGAAAGTGAATATGTAGAATGAAATGATTCGTGCTGATGACCTGATAGCCTACAATATGCATTTTGAAGGGATTTTATATCAGTCTAACAGTAATCTAGTTACATGCACACTTGGTAGTGGCTGACTCATTTTGGGTGAGTATATGGAGTGCACCTTTCAGTTTATTTCCTTTTAAAGGAATCTATTTAATGTGCTCTGAAGCTCCTCTGTAGTGTGAACCAAAGAGGATATTTGCTTCAAGTGCTCTCCAGATCAAAAGAAAACACTGATGTGGATTCACGTTGCTAGTAAGAGTTCCCTACTCTTCTCTCTGCTATTTGTCGTCTTCCAGATCTGCCTCACAATTTCCTCAGTAATCTCTTTTCCTACCTGAAGAGCCCTATTTTATCCATTTCTTCCTTATATGAAAATATTCCATTCCTTCTAACATTTTTGTTGCCTTCTTAAGTTTATTGTCTCCTTGGGAGCTGAACTGCAAAAGTCAAATGCTTCACCACTACCAGACCTCTCTAACTGTGAATTGCTCTGCCCCACTTGTGGGACCCTGGAGTCAGTCCCTGGAACTGAACGTTCATCCTGTTCTTGTTCCTTAGCTTGGTACCTGGTCAGTGTGGAGTAGAAGCCTCATTCAAATGCAGAGACATAGTCGAGGAGAAGTGGAAGGAGGCAGTCAGGTAACTGGCAATTTGCAGGACTGAAGAAATAGCAAAAATGACGAGGGGAAATTCGAGTACATTAAAGGTAAGGGAAATGGAAAAGAGAGCAGGGAGGTTTAAAGTCACATATTTCCTTCAGAATGTGGAAGCAAAAAACAATATCCCTCTGCAAAATATCTGTCAAATAGGGTTGCAAAATAGCATCCTGCTTGTACAATTGATTCTGTTGGGTTGTGCCTGTGTTCACTTTTTACTTTGAGGTGGAGCTGAAATTCTGGGCAGAGCTCACAGATCATCCCCACATGTTGCACATCAGAAAGCTGAGTCACAGAGCTGTTTGTATTTTCAGAGAAATGAAATCTTCAAAGCATACCTCCTTGATAAAAGTCTGACTCAGGTGCAAGCCAAATACAGTCCAGCTCTTCTTAGGGAGTAAGGTTTTTTACCAATGACCAGTCCTTTTTACCAGTCAATTCCCACGTCCCTGGTGCAAGCACTCAGTCCAGGGAACTGGATTAATCTCATCTGAGGTACAACTCCTGTACGAGATATATCATTGCAGGGGCCACAGTGCCATCTGTTTTGATCAGCTGATCCTCTTTTGTTGCTCCAATTTACTTATTAACATATATGTACCCTGCAAAACCAACTGATAATTAGCTTGAACATCCAGTGCATCTAACATTTAGTGCAGAGCTCATTATGGTTTCACAAAGCATATGTGACATTTACTTTCCTTTGTTTGTATACAGCAAAAAAAGTGACTTTTAAAAGAGCATTAGACTCCTGTAAACAGGGTCTGGAAAGGCTGGAAAGCCACATGCTCAAATGTTAGGAAATGTCAGCATTATGGCTGCAGAAGTGCCCAGCAGTCACAGCTGCAAGTCAAGTCAATTAGAGCAATATGACATCTATTAAGTGTTAATGCTCTTAAAACTGGTTCTGCATAGCTTTAAGAAAAAAACGTAGTGTGTAATCTGGATGGCTTTCCTGTCTCTTTAGCAAAGTGCTTATTGCTGTTAGTTTTCTAACACTTCCAGAGGAACTCTGGTGTCAAGGAAGTGAGCATATATTGTGGCATAGGCATAAACTGATAGCTCTGTGAGTTTTACCTTCTTTGTCAGTGGTAATCTATACCAAATTCTGATCAGAGCATTTTTGAATTGCAGCCAAGCTATTGCAGGAGTGAGAATAGCCCTAAATAAAAACCAAGTTGTACTGCTGTGCTGCTGTGATCGTGCCTGCCCTCCCGATGGCGTGGAGCACTAATGCTGTGAGTGGGCTGCTGCTGGGTCATGGTTTGATGTTCTTCTGCCCCACCAGACACAAGACTCCACTGGCACTTCCCATCCTGAGCCTGTCATTTCTGTTTCAGTGAAAAAACACCTTTTATCATGACTCCCAAAGTTTGTCCATTCTGTCCTTAAAATTGTGTCCATTGTGTGCTTAAAAATGTGATCTTCCTGTGGTAATTTATATTCTATCTGAAATGAGGGGAAGAGAAGAGAAAAACAGGAAAAGATCTGATGTTCTCAGATACTCTGTTATGTCCTGATATTTTTTCCAGCACTAATACTATCTGGATTGACAGTATCCAAGTTTTCAGTCTCTGTTTACAGACATAATGTGGAATTCTTAATTTTGCCTAGCAGTGAGATTAAGCATGACAAAGTGAGTCAAGAGTGTTGGCTTGCAGTTCTCCTCTTGCCTGCAATTCGCAATTTGCACTAGTGTTCCCAAGATGGACTTTGCTGTAGTGGACACAAATTGAAAATACACACATTCAAATTTATCTAATTATTATTTGAGTCTAATGGTTTTTTTGTGGTAGTAAAATGCAGTGTATGAAAGGCCCTTTAATGAGAATTTTTAAACAGGAAACAGAAACATAATGTGCTTTTTCAGAGAGACACTCCTAAAAAGATGTTTAAATTAATCTTTTGTTTAGTTTCAGAACAGAATTATAAATCAAATTATTCTGAATACCTTTGTACGTCAGTTGGAACACATTTAAATATTTTTGTGTGGAGATAAAATTTCTGTGATCTCATTTTAATTATTTTAATTTAATTTTTTAAAATTTTTCTGTAGCAAATGGGCTCCTTTTTTTATTTGTTTCTGGTTTGCATAATAGTTACTTCTGCCCAAATTGTTCCAATGTTCTAAAGGAGGGTTTTCCGATGGTATAAGCACACTGATTTTTTTCATGACATATAGACTGAATTCCTTTCATAATAAGGTAGCTTAAAGATAACATTTTGGTAAGCATTCTAATGCCAAAATATCAGGATTTTTTTTTAAGATACAACAATCTTAATTGGCCTGTCATTGTCAATGTTCAGCTAAAATAATTTAAAAAAACCCCCGTATTTTGATATTGGGTTTTTCTTCCCATTTTAATCCACTATGTGTACAAGTTCAGCAGTCCAGGTTGAAAGAAAATCAACTTAGTGGTAAAATATGTGTTATATCCATTCCTGTAACAATGCATAATCCAAGTGCCAGACAGTGTTGTAGCAAGATGCTACAAGAAGTTAACTCTAACAAGAAATACTTGGTATGTCGAGCATTATGCAAATTTTCTTGAGCAAGTCTTTTCTGTCTTTTGGTTTTGCCTTGATGTATTTCTTTATTTGTTAAAAAAAATCTCATGAAAAAACCTCCTGTAACATGAAATTCCCATTTAAACCTGCTTTGTTAAAGCACATGTCTTTTTAGTTACATGCCTCTGTTTTTCACAGTCTCCTGACAGTTTGACTTTCACATAAATCTCTAGCCGTGCCACCCCAGTTTCATCAGTGATGTCAGTCCTAAAACCCAGCTGCTCTTCTGTCACTTTTGTTGTGTCTTTGCATGCCTCTGCAATGCACTGTTTATGTTCCCAATGAAACACATCAAGAACAGCCATCTGCTTATGCAAACACAACAGGAAAACCTCTCCTGTCTTCTTGACGCTTGAAGCAATTCTACTGTCATGTCTCTGCTCCTTGTTTGTGCAAAAAGTGAATTGAAAAGGAACAAAATATCCCCGAGTTATTTCCTCAAAGTGTTTTCCAAGCTTGTCCATTCTCAATCCAAAGTTTTCATACTCTTGAGTGTGGCCTGTCTGCCTGTCACCAGGGACTGCTCTGCCACTTGAATAGCAATTCCCCTGAGTGACTCTGTACTACATGTGATTCTACATCAATCTCTTCATCTTCACAACAGCTGTATATGTAAAAGTTTACCCATGCACCCTGGTATAGGTGATGTATACCATCCCTGCCATGTCATATTTTGGATTGCATTGCTTTTTCTGATACAACCAATACCAATAAAGTAAGTCATATACCTTAATACTGTGGACAGAACCACCTGCATTTATGTTAAGAAAGATTCCATAGCTCTCTGGACAGTTAAGTGAAGAACTGCTATTATCTGAGACTGGAAAACATCCCCAAAACAGAAAATCAGGACATCAGGTTAGGCCCAAATACATTGCTATTCTGGAAGAGAGTGGTACCCCAGATCTCAGGAGGTAGACCTCATTTGTTTTCAGAAATGTGGCTATGAAGCATCTAAAAAAAGTGTATGCAGGAAGAAAGAAGTGAGAAAACATAGATTTGAGGGAGCAGTAGGAGTAGATAGATGTCTTAGAGGAGATCCACAGAGGCACCAGCTATCCTTCTGCCCTAGGAACATCCCCCTGTAGCTGTCACCAATTCAGGATATAGGACAGTACATCCTTAGGGACAGAACCCTTCCTCAATGGGCACGTGCTCACTGTCCAAAAGTGGCACATAGAGCAGCAGTATTTGCTGTCACAGCACAAAAATGTCCATGCAACAGAGCTGTTTGGAGACCAGAAATCCCTCTCTCAAGGGGGCTGTGGGCAACAGCTGCCTTTTTTCTCTACACTTGAAATGGAAAAATACTTGTACTAGTCAGGCTATCATCTTAGATGGACAGCTCAAGTATTTTGAGGGGCAGGGTATGGCAAAAGAGAAGGGTGTCAATGAGGGGATGTCCTAATTTAACCTGATAATAATAAGAAAAGTTCATGATGTGATGAAGGAATTATCTCAGTGTACAAAAAAGACTTTAAATACAAGCTTCAGCATATAACCAATGCAAATCTTAGAGTAACCACTGCAATTATTTTTCTTAAAGAAGCGGTGTAGTTTCAAATACGTATTTTTTTATTTTATCTACTTGTCAACATGAATCTTTCTTTCAGTTTCTGTTATTTTATGTAATCAATTATATTACATCTAATTATGTGTTCAGTGTAAGTACTAGTCATCAGAGGAGTAGACCTTTTAATTACAAAATAATTATGAAGTTATTGTGCTGTACAATTACATATTCATCCTCATTAAGGATACCACATGGTGTATGCATAAGCAAAATTTCTTTTGAAGTTCAGTATTTTCATAATTTCAAAATGTCAAGAGTAATTAGTCGAAATTATATTTTTCATTGCCTTACATATATACTTACAAATACTTAGAAAATCTAGACATGAAATGGTATAGATGAGTTTCATTCTGATTTCCTACCAAGCAAAAAATCCCTTGTTACAAGAGTCAGAATTTTTTTTTTCCTTTTTAAACTTCTGGGTTTATATAATTATTTTCAAACTGTCTTTCAGGAGAGTCAAGTTGGCAGCAAAATTGAAGCATAGCTGGCACTCAAGATCATGAAATAGTGTATGGCTATTATAGCATTTTATTTAGAAAGCCAGTGTCACGGAGCTTGCAGGGCAGAAGGGAGTGATGTGTGTCTGGTCCTTCAGCCCTGCTTTGGGAGTGCAGCTGTTTGCAGCTGTGCACTGCAGTTCTCGGAGCAGGTATAACCAGTGATACTTCTCAGCAGCTTCAAAGAGCAGTTCCAAACCAGCCCACCAGCAGATGGGCTTGCTGACTTGATGGGCAGAAGAGCTCCAAATCCCTGCAGTCACAGTTTGTTTTGTTCCTACCCTCGACTCTGTCTCAGACCATACTCACAGTTGACAAAAAATTTACAGCAAGTGATTTGTGTTGATGAATGTTTCCTACTCTTAATACTTTGTTGCACAGCCTTATTATATCTCTATTGTGGTGATTCAAGCAAACTTTTTAATTAAAGATTTGAAAGGAAGTTATTTGGATTGAAATTCCTGTTTTATAATATGTATGAGTTTTGAAACGTGCAGGGTTGTAGCTTTTTTCTAAATGTGGGAGCAGCAGGAAGTTGAAAGTTTGGTGATAACTGCTTTATCAAAAATTTATAATCAAAGTAATAACTTGAAGGGTTTCAAACTGTAATACAAATGGCCGAAACCCCCCCTGTAATTAGTAATATTTTTAATTGTTACACTAATGTATCTATGATGAAAATCTCAGTTTTTATTGATAGCAATTTTTGGAATAGTAGCCTTCACTTATAATTTTAAAAGCAACATTTCAGTACAAACTTCAAGGAGTAGTCTCATTCTTTGATTCTTTCAGAGGGGGTTAACTTGGCATATTGTGCAAAGAGATAAATCCCCTCATTAAAGAAAATAAACCAAATTACCATATTCCTATTTCTCTGTATACCAATGCAAACCTTTCATATAGGACCCATGGCAGGAACATTATCATTTGCAGATATCAAGAGAAGAGTTAGTAACAAATTGTTGATCACTGGAAATTAAGAAATTCTTGGTTTTTTAATGCATGCTTATGTGAATGAGATGCCTAAAAATGATCTCAATATTACTGTGGCTGAACAACTGTATTTCCAGTGTTCTGTAGCAAAGAAAGAGAAATTAAAGGTTCACAAATGCCAAAGGTTCACTGCAAGGAGCTGGATAATCTGTCCAACACCTGGATGATGATGATGATTATGATTATGATTGTTGTTGTCAAACATTTACTTCAGTAAAAGTAGGTATGTAGGTCAGTGAAAAGTGCATGATAGATTTGATCTAACCTGAGAATCATTCATGCTGTGCAAAAAACCCCACCAGAGAAATAAAATGAATGAATGAATGAAGGAAAACTACTATTTCTCTTGGTCAGCTGCCAAATAAGAAAATACAATGTTCCTAAAGTAAAGCATGATCTTTGATATATTTTATATTCTATAGACGATCTACAGATAAAATGCTAAACTCTCAACAAATCTTTTTTCCATTTAAATGGAATCTAGACTACTTGAGAACCTGCCCTGTAGGTTTCTAGTTAACATAGTGCTAATAATATTAGCAGGGGAGAATTTTTGCATAACATGTTTTTCTCTTGAGGGAAAAGCTTTTTTTTTTTCAGTGATCTCAGAAGGGAAGTTCAAAGTACTATGAAGGAGAGAAAAAGTGAAGTCAAATCCTTTGAGTGAAAACAAAACAAAAAAAAATCCTTAACAAAAGTCTTCAGAGTAGTTTGCTGGAGCTGTCTGGTGAGAACTATAAAATAAACCAAGCATCTGCACTAATTGTTTTGCACTGCTTGAAAAGTATATTATTTGGAGGAAAAAAGCCACAACATACAAAATCACAATAATGAAAGATACATCTGGTAGCTTGGGAAATTATTTTTTCTGTCAAAAAAGTTGAAAAGGAAGGATGTATTTTTTTAATTAGCAAACACCTTTTTTGTTCTATTTTATCTGAGGTCCCTTTTAAATCAAAGTTAATCGAATCTTACTGAAAAAACCCAAGCCTGAAAGCTTTAATCAGTTGTTTGAAAGGTATGCCCTATGTCGGTAGTATGAAACCTGGGTTTTTGTTACTTTAACCAGGCCTGTTGGCAGCTACAGCTGTAGAGTTAAAGTGCTTATATAATTCAAATTTTGCAATTTAAGCTGAGTACTAAAATGCTACCAGTAGAATTTTCTTTTGGGTACAGAGGAATGTTTTTGGTAATGAGCAATCAAGCCTTTTAAAATATAAATATATTTCCTATAATTCTGTTTCTCTCTTGAGTAGTTTTGAGTCTCTAATAATATTACTTAATCTTTTTGATTGCCAAAATTCTGTTACTCGACTTCTGACAGTATTAGTACAGAAAAATGATTGGCAATTAGCCAATTGAATTCGTCATGGAATTACATTTTTTTTCTTTTTGTAATGAACAAAAAGCACATAATAAGCAAGTATTTTTCAATGTGCTTATTATTGCCCTAATTAGACCTAAAATCTTTTAATAGTGGTAATAAGAAATTGATGATATGGTGAACTGTTTATTGTCTGCAAACAGTGCTTAATGGAGCAGTTTTCTGCCTCCTTCTACTAGAAAACTTAAATTTCAGGCTGCTGTAGAAACCTTAATGATAGAATTACCAAAAACTTACATATGAAATTCTAGTTTAATTAGACAATATACACATATACATGGTTAAAGACACACAGACACACAGGCTCACACATATATCTATACATCCACGCACCCCTCAAGAAACACGTATTTCTGTAATCAAAGAGGAATTCAGATTACATCTATGATATCATCACCATGTGAAGTTGAAGGTTATAATAAAAGACTGGATGCAAAGGAAATAGTGCTTGTAATATCCAGACTGGTTTGGATATTGATGAAAGCAAAATCCCCATCGTTCAGAAGAGCACTTATTGACAGGAAGAGTTAAATGACTGTACAAATCTATTTGGTTTAGTTCAGCTTCCCCAAATCTTCCCCCAAGCAGCATGTAGAAAAACTCTCTTGGAAAAATTATAAATAAAGGAAAAACATTTACCTTACAATATGTTAAATCCCTGAAATACATCTGAGGCACTCAGAATTGAGATTTACTGTACAGTTCAAAGACGCTATAAAGTTTGAACACCATTAGCTCAAGCTCTGCCAAACAAGCCCAAAAACCTAAGATTCCTCCTCTGCTTCTAAGAATCGGTATGGCAGACAATGATACTCCATAAAGAAAGACTGGTCTTTTGCAGTGAAGAATAAATTGCACAGAATACTATTTTTATTAACTAAATTTTTTAAAATCTGAAAATACTGTGCAAGATCTCTTTGTAGACTTGTCCAGGGCATGTGTGGAGCTCAGGGTGAAAACTAGAGGAGAACTTCCTGGCTATAAATCAAAACAATGAATCAAGCTGAAGTCTACCTCATTTGTGTCAGTGGAAAATATACACATCAGAGGTAGAGAAAAATCCACGTCAAAATGCATTTGAGCCTGCCTACACATTTCTTTGGCTTCTCCTTGACCTCTTAATCCCACAAGTGATGTGTGTTTTAAAAACAACAACATTTGCTGTTTAATTACGACAGCAAATTTGCAATTCTGTGGATTTTTAAAGAGTGGAGATCAGAGTAGAAGGCTTGCAACTAAACTTCAGTTGTCTTGTTCCTGGACTAATGTCCTTTTTTCAAAGCATGAACGAAGCATATTGGAGAAGTATTAGTTGTGTACAGACCCAGCCAGCTAATAAGGAAAGGTCTGTTTTGGAGACAGACACTGATTCTGCAATTTTGAGGACATCAGCACAGACATTGATGTTTTTGACAATGCTACTGCTTCACTGTTTTACTTGCTGTTGGCTGTTTCTCTGCCATTCATAAAAGGCTATGTTTATTTTCTTTATTTGTGTAAGGCAGGCTGTGCCTGCCTTCTATGGTTAAAAAACATTCTCTGAGTTTGTAACTTAGCTTCTTCAATACACTGGAAGCAAGAAAGAAAAAGTTGCACATACGTGCTATCTGCAGGCAAGTAGCAGGTACTTTTCTCTTGGATTTAGGGAGGTGTGCTGGTTTTGGCTGAGGTAATTTTCTTCACCCTGGCTGGTATGGGACTACGTTTTGTATTTGTGCTGCGCACAGGGTTGATAATGTAGAGATATTTTTGTTATTGCTGAGCAGGGGTTACACAGAGCCAAGGCCTTTTATGCTTTTCCTGCTGCCACGCTGGTGTGGAGACTGGGAGTGCTTGGGAGGCTGGGAGGAGACACAGCCAGGACAGGTGACCCAAACTGACCAAAGGGATGTTCCAGACCATAGGGCATCATACACCAGTATGTAAAGTGGGGGGAAGAATGAAGAACAGAAAGCAATTTGGGTGATGGAGTTTTGTCTTCCCACGTTATGTGTGGTGCGGCTCCGCTTTCCTGGGCCAAATTGATGCCTTGTTTTGCTTTGCTTGCCTGCGTGGCTTTTTTTCCTATTAAACTGTCTTTTTCTCAAGCTGTGAGTTCTCTTGCTTTTACCCTTCCTGTTCTCTCCCCAGTCTCACTGGTGGTGGAGTGAACAAGCAGCTGTGTGGGGCTTAGATGCTGCCTGGGGTGAAACCGTGACAGGAGGTTATTAAGGTATTTCTCTTGATAAAAACTGAGAATTTCAGTGCACTAATCTCAACTGATAGGTTGAAGAAGAGTATGTATCTCATTGTTTTCAAGAAAACATATTTGTTGATTCATAATGAAATAGAAAATAATCTGAGGGATCTATTAAAAGTGTAGATGAAGCTTAATATGGTAATTCTGCATGTATATTGTGCACCTTTATGAGAGACCATGGAGGAAAGCATTGCTCAGATATAGCTCTGAGAAGGGAAAGTTCAGTTTTTCCTTTTCTACATGTACTTAGAACTGGGTCAGGAAAAGAGAAAAGTATTTTACAATTTTATATTTTTTTTTTGTTTCCAATGCCCTCTTATGCAACTAATGGCATTGTTTACTGGTGAGTTCTAGATGCAATACAAAATCAGGCAAAGTGTCAGATAGAGGATTCAACTTCTAAGCCTCTGGAACATTATCTTTTACCTGAAAAATCAAAACACAAACCTGAGAGATGTAAAGATGTTCTTTCCCTATTTCTGCCACATAAAAGGACACTTTTGTTCTTAGTTAACTTTTTGAAGACAATAGAGAAGCATGCTTCATAAAGAGAAAATACCATATTGCAAAGAAAGTATTAAATATGCAGGTTCCCAGAGACTGTTTTTGCAGTAAAAGAAATATTTTATTCTGAAATAACCAGTGCCATTTGACAACATATATACTAAAATGTGTAAAATCACAGTTTGCTATATTATCCAAAGTACTTTTGTCCCTCATCCAATGGAGATTTTTGTTAAACTCTTTTATCATGTATGACATGTCAGGATTTCTTTGTAACTAATAATCAATAATCAGGAACAACACTGTTACACAATACCTTTGGCTAACATGGATGGTATTTTATTTCTTGGCGGGCAGAGAAGGAGATTTCAGAAGGTAACTGACAGCTATATAAAAGTCATTTGAGAATGTGTTAATGGTTTTTAATTTTAAAATATTATTGCAGTAATCTTAATACTTCACAAATTTTTTGATGAGAAATCCTGAATATTCAGAAGTTAATTATACAATTAGTCATACATTTTCGAAATATTCTATTTAAAAAAAAAAATAATTCCTCCAGCATTTTGCAGTGTGACCATAAAGCTCCATCATCAACACTCAAATCAAACTCCTAATCTATAACACCAGAAAGGCTTTGGCTTATGTTGAGATAGTACAAATTTGTGGATAAGAACATTTAATTTTCAATCAAGTGCTATGTGCAGACTGCTCTGCACTGATCTACCACAAGAAATTCTAATATAAGAAAATACATTTTTAGTTCTATATTTAAACAGTATTGACAGTGAGACATACTTAGAAGCAATGACGTAGACTTTTAACATCTCATCATACATATTATTTCAAAACAGGACTTAGAAAAGTAATTGTACATGGGGCCATCTTTTTCTGTATAATACTGTCAGTAAACATCTGTAATTTATCATGTTTTGCATAAAATAAGATGAAGTTGTTATGCTTTTTAAAATAAAATAAAATATTTAATGGGGAATAAAGGTCATGTTAAATTACATTAAATGGCCATAAATTACAAAATATAAATACTTTCAAATTGTTCTCAAAGGTTACTTTAAGTTACACTGCAGCTCTTATTTTTGATATTAAGAGATAGTGCCAACGTACTGTTGACTTTAATGGAAGCAAAGCTGGCATCACATCTGTTAAGGAAATGCAGGTTAAGTAAAATAAATTAAACAATATTAAGAAGAGATCTGACTTGGGAGTAGTGTTGCACCAAGCAGAAGAACTTTTCCTATTAAATTTAAAAACAAAATCAAGGCAAGTACAAAACCTTTGAGGTTTATGTAATATCATAGAGGCAACCTGTGAAACGGCTTTAACTGACTTTTTTAAATTTTTAACTAAAAAAAACCCTAAAAATTTATTTTTAGTGAAACTTATACCAGAGTAGTGAATACAAAATTCTCAATTGTTTTATGACTATCTAACTGTAATTTCACATAGGTCTCAAGAGGAGTTTTTCACATTTCCATTGGATTAGCACATGGTAACTAGCATCTACTTTAAATTTATTTACTTGTGAGGAATGATATTTTAGCATTTTTCCCATGTGTCTTGCTTTCTTTTCAGCATTTTCATTTCTACAATTTATCCTATATTGTCAAAACAGTGAGTACGTCCTTCAAGACCAAAACTTAAACATGTCAGTAGAGTGCTATTTGCCTTATGTTGTTTCTTCGCTTTTATATCATCTACTGAATAAACAGGTTTTTGGTCTTCACTGTTTCTTTCTGTACTGCTAGATGACGAGCCAGCTATGCACCACTGTGCCTAGGAAATGCCAACAGTTTACCATTGATGGAACTTTCTCTTTTTCTGAGAATATCCAGGTTTGCATATGAACACTTATGAACTGAAGGAAGAACATATGTAGGTTTCTCTCAGCTGCCATTACTTTGCATTTGTAGTGCAAATTTGCTCACATTAAGTTTTGACATTTGTAATTCTGTTTTCTTACCGTGCCAATGTAAATAAATACATGAACAATCACCTAATTCCTGAGAAAGAGCAAGGTCTCAGAAAATAAATTTACTTATTCCTGTGTAACTCTAACAGCAAGTCTCCACTTTTCTGCTAAACTTTATATCAAGGTTAACACATGTAATTTACAGTGAGAAACACATGAAATGAAAAATGTTGCGTAACTGAGATTTTTTTGCAGAACTTGTTGTCAAAATGACAACACGAACGTATTTTTTCTCTGTAGTGACTGAGACTTAATTTAGTAATTAGACAGTAACTGGTGATCTAGCAGGATTCCCAATCCAGGAAAGGAATGTCAAGGAACCTTTGGGAACTTCTTAAACTTTATGGGGTTCCCTGCTGTACTCTTGCACTATACTTGGGCAAATGTTCTTCTCTTCTTCTAACTAGCAGGAGTTGCATGTTTTTGAGTGTTTGTTGAGAGTGTTCACAGGGAAAAAATGTACTTGAGTACCTCATGAATCGTATAGGCTCACGAACCATCATGAAATTAAATAATAATCTTCTTAAGTGCTGTATAGTCAAGCTGGGCAATATAAGTTTCTTTTTAGATATGTTTTAAAAGAAGTAGAACTAATAGTCCCTCGTTAGCTTCCTTGTTGATAGAATGTTTTGCATATTTAAATTTTAATTTTAGTATATTTAGATGCTCTTTTTTTTTTTCCTTACCAATTCTTTCTGCCCGAATGTTTATCAAAACCCTCCTTCCAGTGAAGGAATTTGCAGTAAATACAAAGTAGACTTCATTGTAACACATTAGAGTGCCTGAAGGAAATTATATTGAAAAATTATGTGTGTTTTATTTTTTTTATTTTACAATTAAAAATCACTTAAATACCCATTTTAATACACTGAAAGCTGAAAATAGTTTCAACTTTCTTATTTTTTTTAATTAACTTTCAACCAGTATTGCCCTGTACTTCCTTGCACTTCTGTTCTTGACAAAAATGCTTTTATATGAATCTTTGCACTTTGGTCTATGATGCAAGTCCTCATAGATACCAGTTTATCATTTAAGACTCTGTTTCCAAAAAAAACCCAACTAATCTTTTATCTGCACACTTCTGAGATTTACCTGTCAATTAAATTGAAATCATCCAGATCCTCTAATGTGTATTGTCTACTTTAGGTAGACAATATGTGAAAACTTCTTCACAAGTATGATGGACTCTTTTGTTTCAAGGACAGTGATATAACACAAAAACAATAAAATAATTTTCAACATCAAAAAAAGTTTCTGAATATTTATAAGACACATAACATGGATAGAGGTGAGCCCAGTAGACTACCACTTAAATAGATAGCTCATTTTACTCAGATGTAAAAAAGTTGAAAAAGAATTGAAAATGTTCAGATCTCCCTGTTATTTAAATGTATTGCTTAAAGTGAATTGCAGACCAATCCCAAGTGAATATACAAACTGTTGGCTGTTTTCTGAAAGAAAAATGGAAACAGCACTATGAGTCAGAAAGGCACCTTTTCTAAGTTGGCATAAGAAGCAAACTGCATATGGAAAATATTTGTGCAAAAGATATTTCATAAAGTTGCAGATCTTGAAAACTGGTAAGAGAAAAAGGTTTTCAGTCTTTCACTCTTTCAGGTCTTTCAGGTTTTCAAGTGAGCCCTGCCAATCATTGTATCTGAAGTCTGTTCTACAGAATTGAACTGAACAGAAGATACAGACCAGAAAACTCTTTTCTTTCTATTTGCATTAAATATTACTCCATAAAAAAAGTTAGTGTACTGAGAAAAAAAACACCTCTTTATTTTCTCCCATCAATCCTTGCTGAAACTTAAAAGCATTTTAATTTAGTTTGTGAGTGACTGGGCAACATTGTCCTCTGAAGATTTCTGCAACAACATAATACTGAAACCAGGACAACAGCATGTAAATCGTTGCAAGACACTTACCACGGATTGATGAAAACTCCTGTCTTTATTTTAACTTCTTAGAGGCATAAGATGTAGTGTTTTTAAAAGCATTTTTTAGTTTGCAGCAGTACTTAAGTGTATTATTTTTAAATAGTGTTTTTATCCACAGCTTTTATGAAGACCTAGTTGCTTCAACTGTAATTTAGCAGCTCAGTTGCCTGAGGGATGTGTGGAGATAGATTTTTTTTCAAATGTCAGTCTAAAATTGAGCTTTAATTCATATTTTTAAAGTTTCAGCTTGCTACTCTTAGGTAACTGACAATTTTAAAACACTAATTGTCCTTGAACTTAGCCCATGTATCAGATCTCAGTGAGATTGTTCAGTCTTGAAGACTACTCAGTTTTGAAGATTGGAGGCATATGTATGTAGGACAGTATGAATAAGGAAGACTGTATATGAAGATTGTATAGTATATTTGAGTGTATTTGGTTTTGTTATTGTGGTACACAGACAAATACCAATACAGATATAAGTGCAACTTAAGGCAGAAGCATCAGTCAGAAGTGTCAAAATATCTGAATGAGATTGTTCCAATGAATTACAGAAATCTGGGATGTTACAGATTACAGAAAAATATCACCATATTTTTTACTTTCCATTGTTTCAAAAAAAGGCTAAATTTTGTTTGAAGAGTTACTTGCTAGCTCTTCTTCAATGATTTCACTTCCCTTTTTTCACACTCCATATGTCTGGTTTGTCACCCGTATNATAGAATGTTTTGCATATTTAAATTTTAATTTTAGTATATTTAGATGCTCTTTTTTTTTTTCCTTACCAATTCTTTCTGCCCGAATGTTTATCAAAACCCTCCTTCCAGTGAAGGAATTTGCAGTAAATACAAAGTAGACTTCATTGTAACACATTAGAGTGCCTGAAGGAAATTATATTGAAAAATTATGTGTGTTTTATTTTTTTTATTTTACAATTAAAAATCACTTAAATACCCATTTTAATACACTGAAAGCTGAAAATAGTTTCAACTTTCTTATTTTTTTTAATTAACTTTCAACCAGTATTGCCCTGTACTTCCTTGCACTTCTGTTCTTGACAAAAATGCTTTTATATGAATCTTTGCACTTTGGTCTATGATGCAAGTCCTCATAGATACCAGTTTATCATTTAAGACTCTGTTTCCAAAAAAACCCCAACTAATCTTTTATCTGCACACTTCTGAGATTTACCTGTCAATTAAATTGAAATCATCCAGATCCTCTAATGTGTATTGTCTACTTTAGGTAGACAATATGTGAAAACTTCTTCACAAGTATGATGGACTCTTTTGTTTCAAGGACAGTGATATAACACAAAAACAATAAAATAATTTTCAACATCAAAAAAAGTTTCTGAATATTTATAAGACACATAACATGGATAGAGGTGAGCCCAGTAGACTACCACTTAAATAGATAGCTCATTTTACTCAGATGTAAAAAAGTTGAAAAAGAATTGAAAATGTTCAGATCTCCCTGTTATTTAAATGTATTGCTTAAAGTGAATTGCAGACCAATCCCAAGTGAATATACAAACTGTTGGCTGTTTTCTGAAAGAAAAATGGAAACAGCACTATGAGTCAGAAAGGCACCTTTTCTAAGTTGGCATAAGAAGCAAACTGCATATGGAAAATATTTGTGCAAAAGATATTTCATAAAGTTGCAGATCTTGAAAACTGGTAAGAGAAAAAGGTTTTCAGTCTTTCACTCTTTCAGGTCTTTCAGGTTTTCAAGTGAGCCCTGCCAATCATTGTATCTGAAGTCTGTTCTACAGAATTGAACTGAACACAAGATACAGACCAGAAAACTCTTTTCTTTCTATTTGCACATTAAATATTACTCCATAAAAAAAGTTAGTGTACTGAGAAAAAAAAACGCCTCTTTATTTTCTCCCATCGATCCTTGCTGAAACTTAAAAGCATTTTAATTTAGTTTGTGAGTGACTGGGCAACATTGTCCTCTGAAGATTTCTGCAACAACATAATACTGAAACCAGGACAACAGCATGTAAATCGTTGCAAGACACTTACCACGGATTGATGAAAACTCCTGTCTTTATTTTAACTTCTTAGAGGCATAAGATTATGATCATGGAAAAGCATTTTTTAGTTTGCAGCAGTACTTAAGTGTATTATTTTTAAATACTGTATGATGAACTGTAGTGTTTTTATCCACAGCTTTTATGAAGACCTAGTTGCTTCAACTGTAATTTAGCAACTCAGTTGCCTGAGGGATGTGTGGAGATAGATTTTTTTTCAAATGTCTGTCTAAAATTGAGCTTTAATTCATATTTTTAAAGTTTCAGCTTGCTACTCTTAGGTAACTGACAATTTTAAAACACTAATTGTCCTTGAACTTAGCCCATGTATCAGATCTCAGTGAGATTGTTCAGTCTTGAAGACTACTCAGTTTTGAAGATTGAAGGCATATATATGTAGGACAATATGAATAAGGAAGACTGTATATGAAGATTGTATAGTATATTTGAGGTCGTATGTATTCGGTTTTGTTATTGTGGTACACGGACAAATACCAATACAGATATAAGTGCAACTTAAGGCAGAAGCATCAGTCAGAAGTGTCAAAATATCTGAATGAGATTGTTCCAATGAATTACAGAAATCTGGGATGTTACAGATTACAGAAAAATATCACCGTATTTTTTACTTTTCATTGTTTCACAAAAAGGCTAAATTTTGTTTGAAGAGTTACTTGCTAGCTCTTCTTCAATGATTTCACTTCCCTTTTTTCACACTCCATATGTCTGGTTTGTCACCCGTATTCAGCTATACAAGCTTGCTGTTATCCTGTTTTGGCTGGGTTTTGGTATGAAAAAAAAAAAAAAAAAGAGCTAATTGACATAACCTCTTCAAAGTTGCTGTAGAAGCAAGGGTTCTGTGGAAAAATACCAATGTATTGCATTCACAGCAAAGCTGTGCAGCATTGGGCAAAATCTTGAAAGCGTAACCAGCAGCCACAGTGTGTTTGTGGGTGTGGGTGTGGGTGGGTGTGTCGCAGAGTGAACCCGCAGGAAGGACAACTGTCGCTTCCTGGAGATCTCCAACTGTAAAAACCTTCTTTAAGATTCAAACCATTCAGCCTTGCACTGGATCGTGCTTTCTTAACAACCATGTCTGAGTCGGGAAGGTGTAGAAGACCTGGAGATGTTTTCTGCTTGCCTGCCTGGCTTAACCAGGAAACTGCCTCCCAGAAGGGCTGACTGGTAGCCCCAAAGCATGTGGCATAGTCAAGCTCATACTTACTACTCTCCCTCTTATGGAGCAAGAGCTACCTACTTGATCCCACACTTCATATTCCTTAACCTTCCTTCTCCTGTGGTCCTGTAATAGGGTAACGCTGTGGCACTATTGGTGCGTTTATTCAGGTGACATTATTTGTGAAATTATTTCAGTTCAAAGTATCTGAAATAATGTGAGGTTTTGTTCTGTCTAAATAGTTAGTGTGATTTGCTTTTATATTCTATTTTAGTTGAGAGCTTATGAAAATTAAAACAGTAATGATATGGTTCTTTCTGGACAAATGTTGCATTATTTATACCCTCATTATTAATACACTTTGACTGTCTCTCTCTTTTCATTTCCCTTTCTTTCAGTCCCCATTTCCTTCTCATATTTCAAAAGCACTAGACCTTTGTTTGACAATTTAATTACACTATCTAAAATCAAACTGAGACAATCCAAGGGTTGCAGTCCAGTCCTGGGTCACAAATGATCCTCATAGTTATGCAAACTTATGCATTGACTAAGTGGCTAAGTAAAGAAAATATGACAAGTTTGACTGCATTTTTTTTTGAGGATTGTGGGATCATTCAAACTTGGAAAAGGGCAATTTAGGCAGATCAGAACTGAAGATTATATTATCTTGACTCCGTGAAACAAAATGGTTGAACTTTGTTCAGTTTTGAGCAGCAGAAATAAAGTGCAAAAATGATCATGCCATGCTACAGGAACATTTAATAAAGTAAGATGTAGTCACTCAGGGATGTCATGATTCCATTGTATTTCTTTGATCCATCTCACTTCCACCAGTGTGGATGTCGTTCCCTGTAGTACTTCTACTTTTATCTAATTAATCTGTTCTGATGATACAGCCCCTTGTAAAGGAAATACTGCAACATCCAGAGACCTGATTTGCTCATAAAATAACTGACACAATTTCAGTTTGATCATTTTGTATTTTGAGTGTGTCTTGTCAAACAAGTCTTAGATGCTCTCTCGGCTCTGAATGATGCATCAAATTAGCATTAAATCACTGCCTGCTGCTTCTCTTTGCAGTCTGTACTCACAGATCTGCAGCTTGACATGAAGTATGCAGCATCTACCTTTAAAAATGCAGGGAGCTCAGTTCATATCTTCACTCTGGAATTCATTCCTGAAGAAGACAGATTGGTTAAAGCTTTAAACCTATTTTTATATTACTTATTTCATCTTCATAGATCTAATATATTACAAATCAACCTAGAATTATTGTGGGACTTTGTATGTTTCTGTCACTAGCATATATGACTAAGTCTTTATTATTATATGATTACTATTTTTTTTAATCTTTTTAACAGAATTTTATGTTAGTAGTAATAGTTACAATAGTTTCAGATTGTTACAGGAACTTCAGTAGGAGGCTGATCACACAGAATTTCAAGTTTCTTGCTCTGGAAGTTTGTCTTAAGTATCACTTGAATAAAGATGACAGTGAAGGTGCTTAATTTGCTGTTTTCTTAGATATCTTAGATATCGATACCTTAAGGTTGTCTCAGCTGAATTTATCATCTGATTATGAGTAAGTAGTCTCACATTTATAGTTATAATAAGGAAAGTTATATTATAATCAAGGACTGTAATCATTTGATAATGAATCATACTACTTCATTGTGTACCAAATGCAGATTTAACTATAAGCCAGCATGTTTGATTAATTTTTGCATCTTATTTGTCCAAATCGTAAGTATGGAGCTCATAATCATGCCCAAATCATCCTGTATTTTTGAAGCTGTATAAAAGGAAAGTAAATAATTCAGTAATCAATAAACAATCAGTAATAATTCAATTATAAATTATTCAATTACAAATATCAATAAAAAACACTCTCTCCAGCAGTTTGTCTTAATGAATTTTAATGCTGGCAGTTTTTGTGGATGAAGGACTTCAGGTGTTTAAGTCATCACATAGAGTTTAGTGGTACTTTGAGATGCAGAAGTTATTGCAGAATTTATCACTGTCATAATCATCATCATTTAAGGGTTTATGTTGGATGTTGTGGGTAGCTTTCATTTTTTAGGAAGTAATGTTATCCTGTGGTAGTTACTTTATGAGTTGTCAGATAATAATGAATTATTAAATGTCAGCAAGAGGTAGCCTAGATGGCTGTTTTGTGACTTGTTTTTCAATTAGTTTTTGTGTAGTTTTGGAACTTGGTCTGAGCCTATCCAGCATTAATTTTGTATGATAACGTCATTAAGATGGAATTCAACTTTTGTGTTGGTTTTGCATGGGCAGGTTTTGGTAGCAGGGGGACTACAGGGGTGGCTTCTGTGAGGAGCTGCCAGAAACTTCCCCCATGTCTGGCAGAGCCAATGCCAGCTGGCTCCGGGATGGACCACTGCTGGTCAAGGCAAGGCCTATCAGGAATGGTAGTAGCACCTCTGTGCTTTAACATACTAAAGAAGGAGAAAAAAGTTATTCTGCAGATGTAATATTGGCCAGAGAAGAGTGGAGTGAGAACATGTGAGAGGAACAGCCCTGCAGACACCAAGGTCAGTGCAGGAGGAGGGGCAGGAGGTGCTCCAGGTGCCAGAGCTGAGATTCCCCTGTGGCCCCTGCTGCAGACCATGGTGAGGCAGCTGTGCCCCTGCAGCCCATGGAGGTCCCTGGGGATACAGAGATCCGTCCACAGCCCGTGGAAGAGACCCACACTGGATGCCCAAAAGATGCCCATGGCTGCCCAAAAGAGGATTGTGAACCTGTGCGAGGCCCATGCTGGAGCAGGGTCCTGGCATACGGCAGCTGGCAGGGGTCTGTGGCCTAGACCCAGGACGGGTGATGGTCCCAGGGAGGGAGTCTCGCAAGAGGCATCTTTTTAGGAGTCTCCAGCGTTTCCCAGCCACTGGGGTACCTCAGCAAAGGAATGCCTGTCACAGCAGGCTATCAGCTCTTTGTCGTGATTCAGCGAAAGAGTGATTTCAGCTCTGCTCTGCAAAGTGACCCCAGGCCGATCCAGGTAAAAAGAGACACGGGAGCCTTATTTGGTGGTTCCGCAAAGGGCAGCTTTTATTGTCCAGCACCCTGTGAAGGGTAGCCAGGGACAGAGCTCCCTGAGGAGTTCCCCTCCACGGGTAGATACAGGGGTATAAATGGGGAGAGACGGGGTGGTGTCAGAAGGCAGAAGCCAATGAGTTACAAATAATCTACATAGGGTCCTGAGAGGATCATGGAAAGTCGCTGTAACCAGAAAGTTCTGCTTCTTTCAAGGGGATCTCTGCAGGGAAGCTGTATGATAATGCTTATCACAGCTCTCTCAGGGGACCTCTCTCCAGGGCAGAGGCTGGACAGGCTTATCTGTCTCCACACTGGCAGGGATCTTGGGACCCATCTCCCTGCCCTGCTGGAGGGAGGAGGTAGGGCTGGGAAGGAGGGAGAGGTTAGGGGAAGGTGTTTTTAAGATTTATTTTACTTCTCATTAACCCTCACTGATTTTGTTAGCAATAAGTTCAGTTAACATCCCCAAGTTGAGTCTGTTTTGCCCATACTGGCAGTCAATGAGTCCTGTCCTTATCACAACTCATAAGGAGAGTGGTAAGGACAGGAGAGGAGTGATAGAGCAGCATTGGTGCGTGTCTGTCATCCAGCCAGCATCAACCCACCACAGCTCCTGGTACTTTGTAACCATATTGTGAGGAAGGCTAAATCTATTTACATGTGCTATATTGTTTTCAAAAAGCATTTTGTTCAGTGGAAGGGGATTTAGAGTGCTCCTAAAGTGATGTTAAAAGAATGCAAGTAGTAATCTGATTCTCCCTTTAGGACATTAATCTTTTAACAGTAGTATCATCTAAGACTGGCATTGATAATTCAATCACTCAAGTAGTTGAATTTGCATTTGGCAGAAAATGGTTGGAAACATCTGCAACAAGTGCTCAAAACTACTGCTGCAGTTCAGCAACTGCTGTTGCTGAATGGATGTAGAAAATAGCCATAAACTTTAAAAGAATATTCATTAAACACAGTACTCATTAGGCAATTTGTGAACTGCACCACATTAATTAAGCTGCTTAGAAACTGCCTTGAAATAGGGACTTTTTTTCTTAGAAAATGGTACACAAGAAAAATTTTTAACAAAATGCTTTGGTATTTTCTGTTTAATCAAGATGTAAAGGATTTGCTTTTCCCTTTTTGCACATAGCTTTTAGTGAAGTTAATAGCACCTGCATTATATTGTTCCTCATTATAAACCTATAAATCTCCTTCAGAAACATAAAATGCTGTGAAACCTGTCAGCCGGTAGTATATTGTATTTATTAGGATCATGAATCCCTAATTTGTAATTTAGAAAAGTGCCAGCTCAGTGAAGAGGTTATTTACTGGCAGGTGTGTATATATTGTATATGACTTTTCATAAACCATTCTGACTTGTTTGCTGATGACTTCTTTTGCAGAATGTGATTTGTTGACTTATCTCACAAACCCTCTATAAGCAGACCAATCTTGGTACTTTTTGTCTCAGAAGCAGCCAAACTACTCCAGTTTTTCTGAGAATGGCATTCAACAGTTTCACAAGAAGAATTTTTTTCCACTCAGTGCTTTTAATTTCATGTACAGTGTTATGCAAATGTTCATAATTTGTCCATACTATTTCCAGTTTGATTGTGTAAATCACCACCTCAGAGCAAATTCCATCTCCTGGTTCTCCTTATTGCTCATGAATCAAACCAGGAAAGAGAGACTTTGCATGTTGGCACTCCAGAATTGTGACACAGTTGTTCGGTAACTTAAAACACATGTAGAAAGACAGTGAGTGGAGCTCTTCTTTTAGTTGCTTTGCACATTTTACCACGTAACTTTTTTTTTTCTCTCCTTTGTAATTGCAGATACTGCGTTTACTTGCAGATAGTTACGCTGGGAAGGCTGGGAAAGACAATGTAATGTTTTTCCACATCTAGTTTACTAGATGTATTCTTTAACTGAAACTTGTCAGTCATCTTTTATAACTCTATTTGTGATACACAAGGAAATTAATAATAAATGAACTTTTAATAATCAGTAAAAAAAATTTAAAATCAACTTTTAAAAATCAGTAAAAAAATAAATCAGTGCCTAAAGACAGCGATAAGGAAAAGAATAATGGGAATTTTATTAGGACATTTTCTGTTTTAAATAATTGTAAGGACAGTAAAAGTCAATACTTGCCGAAAATGTCAACTTTATAGACTTTAGAAATTACTAGTAATTAATATTTAAAGAAAAGGGTCTTGCCGAGAACTATTTTCTTTACAAGTTTTTTCGCCAAGGTGAAAAAAAGCAAAATATTCCAGGCACAAGATTTTAGGCATATATTAGTCCAACAGAGCACCAGAAAGTGCTGTAATATATTTACTACTGCTGCTGTTGAGCCCAGGGTTGAAATATAGTTCATAGTTTATAGAAAAAAAATCCAAAAATGTTACTCTTTCCTCATGTGCATGTTGACCTAGCTTTTATTTTAAAGATTTATTCTTGCTGTTTGCAGAGATTTCTGTAGATAATCACAGTCACTCCCTATTATGGGTGTAAATGAGCACCATTTTTGCTGAGATGGCACTTCTCCATCGGGTCAGGGAGATTGGCACAATCACAGAGCCCCTTGGCAGAGCCACAGGGCTCTCTACAAGGATGAGGAGATGGTAGGGAGGGAGTAAAGGAAGGAAAATTCAAACTGTTTCAAGACACCCAGGGAAGGCAATAGGCCCTTCCGTAGGGAATGAAAAATCCTTGCATTTACACCTTCAGAGATAATAATAAAACCTAGAAATGTCATATCTACATCTGCAATGCTGGCTTGCTTGGCTTTATGAATTGTATAGTTGTTTTTTAACATTTTTTGGGATAATGTGGGCAGTCACTTGAGATTCGTACAGACATGTCCAGAGACTTCCTTACATTTTTGCCTGTAATTACTGTGATGCCTTAATTTGGCTCCATGCATGCAGCAGAGGCCAGGGAATGCTTTATTCTGAGTAGTTTCTGAGAGAAGGAACCAAGACAGAAATGTATTCAAGGTGATCTGAATCTAGCCAGATGCCTTATAGTCTTGTTTATACTAAAGGCAAAAAAGGACAAAGGACTCTGCTATAGATCCACAGAGTTTTCTCCATGAGACAAGTACTCAGTTTGGATAGTATCTGTCCATGTTATGTCAACCAAAGTATGCATAGTAAATAGTAACAAAGAGTGCCTAGTATTCCTTATAGGAAATAGCCAATTTAATCGTAATGAAGAAGAATTAAAGGAAAATTCAGGAAGGAAAATTCCTTCTTCAAGGAAAATACAGTGCCTATCAAATCCTGAAGATGATGCTCTTCCAATAAATAAATTGAAAAAAAAAATTTGGTCATTGTTTCAGGAGTTCTTTTTTTTTAAAAGTGGCCTGTTCAGGACTTGACAAGCCTAATGGTCACTGATGTAAGCTGCCAGTCAAAAGCTGTGATTGTACTGAAGAAATGAGCCCAAAAAAAAAAGGTGTTATGAAGGTAAAAGTAATTCTCTAAAGGACTGATAGAACAAGTATAGCTTATTACTTTATTCTTCTATTTTAAATGCTTTGATTAAGTCTATAAAAGTGCACAGAAGCCTTTTAATTTACACAGTCAAAAATGTCCATTCAAAAATGTGATTACATAAGAGAAGACTTCAGACATAGATAGAGATTTCCTTTCAAGCTAATCTTTAATCATAAGGGTCAAACCTTTAACATTAAAACACCTGAAGAGCAAGACACATTCAGTCATTGATTTTGAAGACCCTGACCCTTACCAAGCATCACAGCCCATAGAGGGCGTTGACAAAAGTACAATAAGAAAAAAAGCTGACTTGTTTTACATCTAAATGTAAGAAAAAAATCAAACAAAACCAAAAAGTCCCACATGAACAAAAAACCAAAAAAGCCCACTCTGTAGGGCTGACAGTAGATTAGATCTCAAACACTACTGGGAATAGCAGGAAAGGGAAATTGTTGTGGCTAAGCTACTATGCTCTAAAAAGCTTTCTTTTTCCTTTTGGCAGTGACTACTGTGGCTGGATGATATTATGGAAGCATAGTTTCTGTTAATTAGAGTGAGCTAAAAGTTTTTTCAGACTAAATGGTGTTCTGTTGGAAAATATTGATTAGAAAACACCATGATACTGTAAGTAGGTTTTTCTGTTACAGTGCAGGACTGCCTACATTCCCAAGCTTGCGGCATCAGCAGTGCAGGATGCACCTGCCGTGCATCCTCCTTCAAGCTGGGAAACCACTTAAAGTCAAGGACAATGTCATGCCTGCTCTGCCAGGACCTCTGAAGTACCCTTCTCTAATTCATTGCTAGAATTACAGAATCATTGTGTTGGAAAAGGCCATGAAGAGATACCAACTGATAACACTTCCAAGACCACCACTAAGACTTGTCCCTAAGGACAACCTGCACGTCTTTTAAATATCTTCAGGAATGGCAACTCTACCATTTCCCTGGGGAGCCTGTTCAGGACTTGACAAGCCTTTCCATGAAGAAATTTTTCCTGATATCCAATCTAAACTTGCCCTGGCATAGGTTGAGGCCATTTCCTCTTGTCTTGTGACTTGATACCTGGGAGAAGACACCAGCCTCCACCTTGTTACACTCTCAGGCAGTTGTAGAGAGCGATAAGGTCTCCCCTGCACCTCCTTTTCTCCAGGCTAAGCAACCCCAGCTCCCTCAGCCATTTCTCACAGGACTTGTGCTCCAGACCCTCCATCATGTTGCCCTTCTCTGGACACGCTCCAGCCCCTCAATCTCTTTCTTGCAGTGAAGGGCCCAGGACTGGACACAGGATTTGAGGTGTGGCCTCACCAGTGCTGAGTACAGAGAGGCAATCAGGGACAATAACTGCCCTGGTCCTGCTGGCCTCACTCTTGGTGATACAGGCCAGGATGCCATTGGCCTTCTTGGCCACCTGGGCACATGCTGACTCATGTTCATCTGGCTGTTGACAAGCACCCTCAGGTCCTTTTCCAATGGGCAACTTTTCAGCCACTCTGCCCCCAGCCTGTAGCAGTGAGGGGGCTTGTTGGGACCCAAGTGCAGGACCCAGCACTTTGCCTTGTTGAACCTCATTGAACCTTTGACCCCACCCCATTGGTGCAGCCAGTCCAGATCCCACTCTAGAGCAGAGAGATCCTACAGTCAAGCAAAGCAATAGCCCTTCCTGCCACGATCTTTCTTTAAAAATGGGCTAAGAAATTAGCTCAAGTCCTCACCCAAAATTTTTAGGTCCCACCCTGTCTCCTTTTGACTCATTCAACTACTTTGCTCACAGATGCATTGCATAAAAGGGGATTTTCCCTGTGAAACATGGGTGCAAGCTCCTCTAACCATGTATATCAGTTGCTAGCTCCTTTTTGTTGAGGGATATGGCTATAGCATTTGGATACACATGGAAAGGGACAGAAGCTTGAGAACTTGACCTGAACCAGCAGCTAAGAGAATTTCTATCACCTATAATGTGGAAACTTGAGAGGTTATCAATATTGGCAGGCTCTGAGAAAGCACTGGGCCTGTAACAGGAAAGAAACCATCTAGTCCATGCTCAGGAACCCTTCAAAAGTTTCCCACTTCTGCTGAAGAGTGACAGCACTGTTTTCTGAACCACCATCTGTCCAACGCCCCCCAGGCAACTTCAGGCACAAACACCAACTGCCTCCCTTTTCAGAGGATGCCCATGAATCCGACTTACCTGAAAGATGGGAGGACCTGGACACCTCAGCCCAGGTTCTATGCGATGTTGTAGCTGGTTATTGAAACTGAGAATCTGAAAGCAGTATTGAACAGGATTTTGAGAATGTCAGTTATCACTGCTGATCCCTGAGATTCCTAAGGAAATACAATTTATTGAAAATGTTTCAGAATTTCTTGCATATCCATCAAAAGTTTGCCTATCCATGGTTTTAATAATATATAATTCCTATTCTCATATAGTTGACAATAGCCAGTGAGAAACCTTTGTTTCATAGTGATAACTAGAAGCTTTGAAATTCAGAGTATTTTTATGCATATTTTAACACATGGGTATTTTCAGTTCTGTGAAGTTATATTTGTCACATAGGTGAATCAAAACAATCTAAAAGTAGTCAATCAATAGAAAAAAAAAATCTCTCATAAGAGGACTTTCCACTGGCATATTCTCAGTGGATGTACTCCTTCCTCCTATGTCAGCTGGTATCCTCTGTTACTGAAGGAGAGTCATTTCAGCAGAGTTGATTTTCATAAGAGTGAGCAGAAAAAGGTCTGAGTTCCTTATTTGCATATGATTTACTGTAGGAAGTCATAGAACATTCTTTTCTGCACCCTTAGGAAAGGCCTAAATACTTATTTCTGTATTTCTGAGACTCTCTCACCTGAGGGAGATGCCACTTGCAGAAAAAGGCACCTACCTACTGTGGTATCTTCTTCCACTTGGCTGATCAAGAGGAGCAGCTTGCCAGGGGGCTGATGTTCTTCCCCTGACATCTGGCCCGACTGTGTTCCTTATTTCAGTGTCCCATGTCCCGAAAAGATGCAATGAGGCTTCTTTCTGCTGTTTCAGAGCTTGTTTATTTCTGGTTCTTATCAGAGTTTCAGAGGCACAGACTGTGCTGTGACCTCCAGGAACACGAGGACAGAATGGCCAATGGCTACCAGAAGCAGGTAGCTTTTATATCTATTATCAACCAGTTAGAAAACTTTACGTATCTTATTTTGTTCCCAAAACCAGTGAATATCAGCCTTATTGATATGTCTCTTCTACACTAAATTCTATCTACCAATTAACAAGTCAAAGGAACTTATGTCAGAGGGAAAAAGGAAGAGAAGGAGAAGAGAGAAGAAGATGAAGAAGAAGCAGCCAACACCCTAAAATCTCCATGTTGGCTCCATATAACATATATAGCAAAACCTAAAAACTACAACTACACATTCTGTGGTACACTAAACAACCATCTCTTCATTTCTTTGGTGTTCTTAGCTCATCCAGAAGTGAGGGCAAATGCTCCCACGAGTTTGGTTCACAGGCTAAGCCTTTTTTGTGGAGCTCTGATAGTAAAGCAAACAGCCAGAGGAGCAGGACAAGCTCCCAAGCTTTTTCTGACTCCAACACAGCTGGGGAAGGTTTTCCTGTGACCCCTGAGAGTCAAGGCTCCCTGAGTCACAGCAGAGCATGTCCAACTAGGACCAAGGAGCTGTGAGGCTGAGCAACAGATCAATTACTGTCAGTGATAAGTCACCTGATAATTCTCAGCTGTTCATATAGTCATGATTTAGGCCGAGAATGAGCTGATTTTCCTTGCTGCTTCATTGCCACCCTCCAGTTTGTCACGTTTTTTTCCTGTAGGGTTTTACACCTTCCCATGTCAGTTGTTTTCTTCTTGAATCTCCCACAATTCTGTCTGTGCTTTGCTTCAAGTACCTTATTTGGCTTCAGTGTGGACTTTCTCTCATTGTAGCAGCAATTGGATCTGCAGAACCAAGCCCGGGACAAGTAAACTTGCACTGAATTTGGCTCGCAGACTGCAGAACTCCTGCATGAGGGTAACAGGACATTATTTTTTGCAGCATTTGCCCTCTCTTGCCAAACTTGAGTGATTTCTCTGGGCATGACACTTGTTGATATATTCTTAGCATGCTTCTCTGGGGAAAAAAGAAAGAAAAGAAAAGTTTCCCCCCTCCCTTGTAAAGTCAAAGATACACAGACTTGGACAAAGTGCTTTGCTTTTTGCATTATGACTTATGTCACAGTAAGGGTTATACTTAGGAGCTGGTAGAGGCATTTTGCTTTTCACAGTGGTTGGTTCCAAACAGAAAATAAAGGACAAATGCCAACATTTTTGGCCCTGAAATTTCATGGGTAGACCTTGAGTCAGTATGGTAACAGGACTCTCAGATCTTTATAAATTGTAGCCTTCTTTTTTGTACTCTCTTTTTCCTGAAGGAACTAAGAAAGAGATTAGGCTGAAAAATATTTCAATAAAGAGCTTATGGCAGAAGCACCAAAGTCTTACTGTTGACATATCCATTACAGCCTATGAACTTATGACCAACTCAACATTTATCATGTTTGTCTTCGTGAGCTGTTTCTGTGACTGGCATTGCAGGAAAGCATGTCATTATTAATCAGAAGACAGAAATGTAGATTAATCTGTTAAATGGCAGCACAAAAGTGTTTTTTTGGACTGATTGAAGCCACGTGAGTTAGAGGGAAGCACTTTGATTGATGACTCTTAAACAGTTGTTTAGTATTTTAGAAACGTGGATTTTTTGCATGACAATACAGTGATTAGCAAGGGATCTGCACAGCTTTGAAATACACTTGACAGTGCAATCAAATGGCATGACTATATCTCATTCATCTTTAACCTTTGATGTCTATATATTAGTAATGGCATAACTATCTTAAGGACTGGTTTGGGCAGTACAGCATACCCAGTTAGTCCCAGGAGGCTAAGTCCAGCATCCTCTCCTACTTCAACAGTATTTCTGTGGGTATGTGACCTAAGTGGTGCAAATCTGTCTCTGGTATGCCATATGCTACAATCACATCTTTGGATTTCAGTTTTACTTGAAGAATGTTGATTAAAACCTTTATAAATACATGAATGTGTACAATCTCACCCTCCTGTCTTAATCATAAAAGTGTTCTGAGGGTGGATTAAATTTAAAGCTTGCCTTGCATTGTGTTTTATGGTCATGGTAAAGCAATGTGCTGCTTGTATTCTACTTCTCACTATAATGCTATATAAGATATTTCTGCTATTATAGTAAGGGACATAATAAACAGCAAAAATCAATTGAGGGGGAGGGGAAGTTGGCTGCTTGTTCCCAGGTGGGAGCATGCTTTGAAATCAGAAAATTGCAGCCATGTAGCCAGTGAGATGATGAAACTATTGGTGCTGAATCACAGCCTTGCCGTTTGCTTTCCACAAGGCACTGATCACAAAGGCAGTAATACACTCGCCAAGAGGTAACTAAAGATTCTTCTCACAAACTGTGCTATCAAAAACCAATTTGTCTGACTGTGTATGCTTGGAAAATAAAATGATCCTGAGCATTGGAGTAGTGGTACTGCTTCTAGTAGTTTAGTTAGGAATACTCGAGGGACTTCAGTTCTTTCTTTAGCATCTGTGTAGACTTAGTCTGAACAAGTTTGCCTTGGCCTCAGCTTCAGTAACTTATTACTGAAATCTTCCCAAGGACAACAGGGTCAGGGCTTCTTGTAAATGAATGTTCCCTGTGGGACCTGTAATGAAGAGACTGTTAACTAATTATCAGTCCGTTTGGAAGGCATTCATTTTTTAATTGACCTCAAAGAATTCAAAGAACAAAAGGAATCTGAGCTAAAATTATTTGAGTCCGAGGCAAACAAATGAGTCAGTTTCTTTCTTGGGGAAGTTGCACAGGTTTATTGGACTCCACCAGACATAAAAGGTTTTCAAGTTCAATATTCCTTTGATTAAAATTAGGAGAGCTGTGTCTGATGGCACGATCTGTGTGTTAGAGACAAGTTTCCCTCCCTTCCTCCAGCTGTCATTTTCTGCGCAAATATTGCTCCTGTCATCACTTGTCAGGCCAATATTACAATGGAATTAATTTAAAACATAATCTGTTTCCTTTTAGTTTGAGTAGGAAAGTTCAATCTGTGACTTGAATGTCAGGTGCAGTTTTACAGAGGCTGCTTGCAGGGCTGTTATACCCCACAGAGAAGATAATTACAAAGTCAGAAGGAGCCTTAGGACTTTTTGGTTAGAGAACAGGGTTTTGTCCAACAAAATGATATTTTAATTTTCACTATTTGAATATTGCCTGAAATGCTAAAACTCATGTTTCTAATTTATTTTTAACTGCTAAATATTAATGCAGAAAACATGATAGTGCTGCTTGGGTATTTTTTCAAATTAAAGATGATTGTTAGTCAAATTCTTCCACAGCACTGTTTTCTCTTAGCAGTTGTGTGACAGAATGGTGTAAGTGTATTGGAGAGTAATAGCTTTCGCTAATAGAAAATTAATAATGTGATCATTAAGAGTTTCCCATGCTCCTGATTTCACCAGAGAACTTAAATTGAAAACTTCAAAAAGTAGGTATTCAGAAATATCATCACCAATACTGAAAATGATCCAAATCTCAGAACAGTGGACAAGGGTTAAAGTTGAATGAGGTTTTTCTTTTAGCTCTATTCATCATGGTTTTTAAATAATCTTTTAGAATAACAGAAAATACAGAAAATTGGGTGGAAAATGTTAATTAAGAAACAGAAATCAAGTGGTTCCACTCCTTTATAATTCTGAGAGGTAGGAAGTTCTGAAGTACCTAATTGTAGAACCACAGAAGAGCCAACTTTGAATGGAATGCTGGCAGATAATCTGGTCCCAGGCTCTGTGGGAAAGGGATAAATAGGGATAAATAACACCCTGCCCAATTGAGTCTTGAAAACCCCCAGCAGTGAGGCATCCACCATGTCCCTGGGGAGGTTGTTCCAGTGACTGATTGTTCTCACTTTAAGAAATTTCTTTCTTATGCCAAGATGAAACTTCTCCTGGTGCAGTTTGCATCTTTTGCCCCTTGTCTTGTCCATGTAGTTCCTTGTGAAGAGAGAGCCTCCATCCTCTTTGTACCTGCCCTTTAAGTATTGTAATACTGTGATTGGGTCCCTCCTGAGCCTTGTCTTTTTCCAGGGGAAAACACCTGACTCTTTCAATCTTTTCTTACATGGCAGGTTCTCCAGTCTTTTAAAAGAGCATCTTCATGATGCTTCTTTGGACCCTCTCCAGTCTGCCTGTATCTTCCTTGGATTGTGGGGACCAGATTAGGGCACAGTGCTCCAGGTGCAGCCTGACAAGCACAGAGTATAGTGGGATGGTCACGTCTCTACCTCTGCTAGTAATGCCCCTGAGGATGCAACCTCTATCAGATTTACTTCTGCAGGGCACTGTTGACTCATGTTGGCTTGGTGTCCACCAGGAGCCCCTGTCCTTTTCAGCAAGGCAGCTCCCCAGCCACACAGGTGTCAGTGGGTACTGGGCTCTTTGGCTATTCTGTTCCAGGTGCTAGAGTTCTTAAAGTCCATGCTGTTAATAAATTCCACTCCTTTCTCCGCAAGTGGCTGAATATGAGTCTGAAGCAAGTATTTCTACTTTTAAAGAGCACAGCTAACAAGAAAGCCAAATCACATTAATCTAACCTGCAGGATGAAGAATGCAGAGCTATCTTCTCTTCTTTTAGGCTCTGTTGATGCGTACAAGGTGATCAAGTTTGAAAGCACACATTTAATTTACCCCTTTTATTAACTAATTTTTATTCATTGTTGGATTTGTGAAGCAGGGTGGTGACTGTGTTTCTGTTCTCCCCAGTCATACAGTTAGCCCTGCCATTCTGTGAAAAGACCAGTATCAGGGTTTTAAATTCGTGATTGGGATAGAAACTATAAAATTTTGACTGCCTGAGAAAGATTTGCTTCCAAAATTCCTAAACTTGCAACATGGCCCATAAAAAATTCTACCTGATGTTCAATATATTATGTGATAATACTTCCATTTCTAATAATGTAACCAATGCTTGCATCAGGTGTTCAGGAAATCTGCTGGTTAAATTGTTAAGGGTAATGTTATATTCTGTAGGGTTTACTGATCCTTTAGACTGTATCTTCTGCAAGTAGCTACCACTCTCAGATCAGTTCAGGCATTTTGATACACAGTAAAAGCATTTATTCAGCTCGAGAGCTGTAAGTTACGATTTTTTAAAGACTTCTGAGTTTCGTAGCATGTTTTGAGGACACCAAACAGCAATACATCTGAATATAAAACAAGTGCTTTATAAATTGCTTTATCACACTTCAAAGCAGCGTGCTAGCAGGATTGCCAAATTCAACTGCAAAACTTGCCAATTTGGATCATGTGAAGGCAGGTGTGAGATTACAGCTGTAATAAAACTGAAATTGAATACTGGTAGCTGAATTTGTAGTAGGCAATTGATTTGATTTATATAACATAAGCCACATGAGGAGAGATATGTAGGTCAGCATCTTCAGCTGGAAACGGTGGTTAGAAGAGTTGTGGTAGGTCTCTGGGAATACTGAGTTAATAGCTGTTCAGCCTGGCAGAATGCTGAATGCTGCAGTGTAACTACATTCATGTCCAAGTTGTTTGGGGAGACACCATTTGCAACAAGGAAAAACTAGTCAGTTATAACCAATGCCACTTGTGCCATAAAAATCGTTGCTAAAATTAGCATAAGAGCCTAGACCATATGGAGTTTCCCAGGGCAAGAATTGGTACATTAGTTATGAGCACATTTTCAGCCTGCAAAATACTTGAGGTGTGTAAATACACAAATTAGTGATTGAACTCCTTCTATGGTAATAGAACAGTGTTTCACAAAATGCAAATGGTAAATGATCCAATTCAAGAAATCAGAGGAACCACAATCAAATTAGCCTGCAGAGTTATCTCCAATCCAAATAGCCTGTTAGGTCACAGATTTGCACAAAAGAAGGAAAAAAAATCTAAAATAAAGCACACACCCCTTAATTAAAAATATCCAAACTAATAAAAAATAACCAAAACAAACCACAACAAAAAAAGACCCAAAAAACAAAACCCCTGCTTTCATGTTGAGAAAATTATATTCTTTTTGGTTTCGTTTTTTTTTTTGTTTGTGTTTTTTTTTTGTTTGTTTTTGTTTTTGTTTTTTTTTTGTTTGTTTTTGTTTTTGTTTTGTTTTGTTTTGTTTTGTTTTTTACAAGGAGTGAACCAATGAGCTGGGAATTTTAACATTAGTTGGAGTTTTGATAAGAACAAGCACAAAATCTTATTTTGCTTTTAAAGCAAAATAAGATTAAAAAAGCAAAATAAGATTAAGCTTTTTAATTTGGTTTTGTTAGAGGATTTCCATTTGCCATTCCCAGGAAAACACATGAGCTTTTATCCAAGTTGTGAGCCTCTGGAAACTGCAGCCAGTCATGGTCAGTATAAACATTACAGGAGTTATGAGCTAAAATTTCTAAAAGCCTCAATTTTACAAAATATACTTGAACATCTTAAGCATACACAGACTCCACTGGCGTGGACCAATGGAAAATGCTTTTTCTTTTGCTTTAAGTGTAATCTCTGACCTGATCCTCCAGTGCAGGAAAGAGAAGGAAGCAAAAATATTGAAACAGAATATGAAGAGTAGCACAATATTTCCATTTTTATTTCTTTTTACAGAAATGCAGGGAGTATATGGTCAGGGAGAAGAGAAGAACTAGAAATGCGTTTTGAAAGAAAAGTTCATTATTGTACAGCAAAGTTTTTGTGTTGATGGTGGGTGGCTAATATAGATGATTTAGAAAGATATATTTTTGGGAGAAAAAGGCAATGAGGTAATGTAGAAGTGGTGAGTGTTTCTGATAAATGTGAGTTTCAGATTTCTGTGGTCAAGAGCCTCATCAATGAAGGAATAACTGGTGAATTAAAAGGAAGAAATTTAATGAAAATACATGTATAAGAAAATAATGCAGTAGGAATCTGAGTGAATTTGTACCAGCCAAAGTGAGAAATAATTTTTATAGCTAAGCAAATCTAAGACTCTAAATAAATAAGAGAAAGAATAAATTACTGTTCAAAACATACTGGAAAAATGACTGTTCAACAGAATTTAATGTGTCATAATACTCAGCATAATGCTGTGTTTAAAAAAATTTAGACCCATGACTGTTACTTACTAAGCACAGTGCCTTGATGATTACCATTAGTCCAGGTTATAGCCTGACAGTTCTGAAAAACAAGCAAAGCCACACAGAAAAGAATAAGAACTTCAGATGAAGAGCAGAAAGAAAACTGAATTTTATAAAAATTCTTGGTTGCAATGGCACTAGAGGACATTATCATAATAGAAAGCATAAACTACCACTCTGACTGGAACTGGCAAAGTAGGTGTTTTCTATAAGGAAAAAACCCTGGATTTATCGAGGAAAGGGGCAGACATTATGGATGGGGTATTTTTTTTTATTTAATCAAGGACACAGCACTGCTTCTAATGATGCAATATTTCAGCTTTACTTGTCTTTCTGACATCTAATAAAAACTCACATTACTGTTACTAAAATAACCTTTATTGTTTTGTATTATGGTACCTCCCTTACCTGTTGAATAGTTGCAGTTTAATGTGACAGAGATGTAGAGGGTAAGGCAAACATTAGTTTGCCACTATCTTTTATATTTGACAGCAGCTGGCTCACCAGTCCCTGTATGTGTTGTTTATGGCTTAGATGTGTGACTTTGAGGATGGAGAGGAATTAATTTCTTGTGGTGGGAAGGTGTAGCAGACATGGGAAGAAATCCTTACAATATTTTGATGGCCATGGGATATAATTTTTTCCCAGGCTTATACCAAGTTTTATATCATAGTGCATTTGGACATGACTGGGACTTGTAGGTAGTATTGCCAAACAGTAACTGATAATAATGAAATGGTCCTTTCTGAAGATGTATAGCTGTGAGCTTTTTAAAAGCCCTGAGACTGCTAAAAGAAACCTCATGGCATTATAGTTCATATATTATGAACTCTTGCAGAAAAAACAAATTAAGATGGGGGTGAGAAGTCAGGGTCTAGGAATGACTAAATTTCAAATTAAAAGACTTCATTAGAGAACTGAAACATAAATTGGAATAAGGTGAGGGCAAACTCTAGACTGTTTATTCTAAGCATGTGCAAACCTCTTTTTGATGCTGTCTTCAAAATGATGCAGCAGCTAAATGTATTATACCCCTGGGAAGCATAAAACTTAGGGCCTGGTTCTCCTCACTACATAATAAGAATGGTGAAAAGCAGCCTTAAAGTAGGTATAAATTGCATTTAAGTCTTCTTTATGGCTCAGCAGCGGTAGAAAGGAGCCTCGATATAAATGAGAATCAGGTCCCCAGTATTTATTTAACCCTTGGGCTTTGTATATCATTTTATTTGCACCTTTAAGAGATTTGCAGCGGGATTTTTAATCAGGATTCGGTGTACAGAAAGCTAAATGTTTTCATTGCCTTACAAGTAACTTTCATCATACAGGCAGATCATTCTCTTTATTTCTCTAGAGGAAATGGTAGAATTTTCTGCTTTTGTACAAACCAAGCTAAATGTTTCTGACACCCTTAGTACAGTGTCAATTGGAAATTCACATTTCATGTAATAACAGACCATTTTAATTTCATGAGCTGAAGAATTGGTTTCCACTTGCAAATTGTACAGAAGAAAGCAATATTGTCAGAAGAACTGGCAGAGTGCTTCAAGAGATAAATCTATTGAATTAAATAAGAGGCTTTCATTACCTTTTACACTGCATTTCCGTATAACATAAGCATTAATTAAACTCTTCATTGCTTTCTCCTATTCAACAGAGCACTTGCTCAGTCTGACAAGAAATGCTGCCCCAGAAAACATGTGGCACCCAAATACAATCATTAAAATACACTTAAGCACAAGGGAAGGAAGGGGAGAAGGGAAGAATGTTTTGTTGCATTTGGGCAAGTGAGACCTGTCTACAGAAATACGTAATTTCTGTTCTTCAGGTTTTGACAGCAAATGCATAATTTCTGTTTTTTTCAATTTTTGACAGCTCCAGTGACTTGTAACAGGTCATCTCCCTAGGTATTTCTCCAGGCAATTTGAATACAAACAGAAAGCAAGCAATTGTTTTTCATATTTTAAGTATATTTCAGTAAATGTGGAAGGCTTCTTCAGCATGGGAGAACACTTTTGGTGTGAGACAGTTTTACTTCTTGAAGTGTCAAAAGAACTCTGCAAAGTGTGTATCCTCTCCCCTGCGAAAAAATACCCAGCTATGGCAAAGCTGTTGATGCAAATTCAAGATGTTCCCTTTCGAGCTCTTTAAGTCAAGCCTTAAAGAGCTCCCTGGGTAGTCCACCCAAACTGAAGAGCCATTATGTATATTTGGTTCTGGCACATTTCTATCCATATTCAAATATTTCTAATACCTTCTTTTCTTGTGATTCCAGGGGAACATTTGAGAATCTGCCCTCAGGAATATACATGCTGCACCTCAGAAATGGAGGACAAGTTAAGCCAACAGAGCAAACTGGAGTTTGAAAACTTAGTGGAGGAGACAAGTCACTTTGTACGCACGACTTTCGTATCCCGGCACAAGAAGTTTGACGGTAGGCTGGGTATAATTTACTTATTTTCAAGGTTATGGGATTTAAAGCCATTTATCCATAATGAATTCCAATGTTCTTTTCTTTACAATTAGATATCACATTTGCAGTTGTCAGTTTGTCTAAGATAAGGGTTAATATACAGCTGGTATGCTTATCAGCCTTGTGAGTATTGCCTTTAATTACAATGACATCAAGAATCAGACTGTTAAGTGCCTGCAGGCTTGGCTAATGTTGAAAAAAGAGATTAGATATGCACAGAGAGGTTTGTAATTTTTGTCTCCTAGTTTCAAATGCAAAATTTAGGTTTGTAATTATGTTCACTGTTGCAAGATGAACTGTGGATCTCCCATGATTTTTGTTATTGCAGAGCAGTATTTGTGTAGTCTGCCTTTTTATAGCCTTAAGGCTGTTGTATTTTTCCTGCACGGTTTTCTTGTGATGTACAGAGACTCTGAGATGGCTTCTGGCTTCCAAGCACTAGGGCCTCAAGTTGTGTTTGAGAGCGATTATCATACAAACCACTTAAGCAGTATTGAACACATCTTTCCTACCTAGAAACAACTGGCAAGAACAGTTTGGGAGTTTTATTTCCTTGTGATCAGCCATTAGAAGATCTTTGCAAGATCAAGGCTGCAGTGTCACAATTTGCGAAGTGCTTGTCTTTGATAATGAACATTAAGCTGTTTTTATGGTTGTGTCCATATTTTCAAGTCATGGTTTTACCTAAATACGAAACCTGTATTTGCGTTGAAGGTGTCACCCTGAGGATTTCTGAATATGTGTAAGTTGAAAAGCGTCTGGCATTAAGAGGTGTAAAGCAGCATTGCAGGGAAGATTGCAGAGCTGCATGCAGGTGAAAAAACCTGCAAATAGGTGGCATAAAGTTGGCTAACCCCAGGTAATGGATCACATCCACACCTTTTAGGAGAATGGTGGAAATGTTATCTCTGCAACTGGAAGCTTGCTTCAAAACTCCTATGTCGCATTCAGAAAGAAGTGAAGATGTCTCTAACTCCTTAGGGTAATTCTGTATTATTATCCAATTAAAGATATATTTTTTTCTAATATTGATTCACTCAGTAGGACACAGAAGAAAAAATGAATTATAAAAAAAGGGAATGGAAAATCTGTAATATTAGGATGAACTGGAGGAAAGTCCCTAGCAGCAGATCAGATGCTAATGTAATTTAGAGAGTGTCCTTGGAAGGTGGGGGTGACTGCACTGCACTGAATTGTGATGACTTCCCTTTTTAATGTGGAATTGGAATTTTTTATGTAGGGGATTTTAAAAAATTTACTTTTCTTCAAAGGATCTAAAAAAAAAAAAATCCAGAAGTTGTGTGTAGTATTATGAGATGAGTGTGCAAGCCGAACAGACATTTCAAACCATCTATGGCATGTACATGGCGTTCTTTTCTAGAAGGAAACCAGGTTGATTACTGGTGTTCAGTGACCATGCAGCAAGCTGAAAACACTGGGCCCATTGACCACAGAGCTCAGACAGCACTTTGCTAATTCTTTGGTAACTTCAGGCCTTTCTGTATTGCACTGAACTTAAGGCCTTTTTCAATAACCTGAAATTCTGTGTCCTGATACTGATGGTAAGGTATAGCTGAAAGTTACTGATAGATTCTAAATACTCCACTCTGGGATCTGCTCCACAGAAACGTGGAATAAAAGATTAAGTTGTTTCTTCTATCTTATTGTTGATGTTTTAAAGGGAATTTGCAATGTGATGTCTTATCAGAGAGTATTTGAACTTTGTGTATGCTTTCAGGATTTCAATGCTATTCTAAAGCTATTTGAAATTGTTCACTTGTATGGAAAAACTGCTTATTTTTAGAAGTGCAAAGACATTATAGTAAACTTTCAGTGTAAAATGAACTAGATTTCTTGCAGTTTAAAATAGGATGATACTTTTCAATATAAAGAAATATAAAGATTGAGAGCTAATGTCTGTGTTTTAACTCTTGGAGTATTATCCATTTTTGTTGTTTGTTTGTTTGTTTTTTTAATTTGGTACTGTGATTGCACAAAGGTATTCTGATACATGATTCTACCATTTAATGATAGTACACCACAAATAACGAAACAGATACAGCCAATTGTGATGATTTTATGGAAGTTTTGCACAGTATCTGTGTCTGTGAAGATCAGCATATGTAAGCAGTAAAAGAATAGATGAATGTCTAAGTAATGTTAAGGTAGATATCAGCATTGCTCCCTTGAGGAGTTAATTTAAACTATAGTTGCTGCCAAGCTCTTTTTCATTCAGACATTCATATAATTTTGAAAACTCTTGAAAGGACATCAAAAGGAGATCTTGTAGATTTTACGGGGGGGATGGGGTGGGGTTGTGCTCGACTAGACATCTTAGGGTAATGCTAAGTTTTGGAACATAAGACTTTTTAGAGGTATGTGAACTCTGATGATCTGACCTTCATAAACCTTGTCTTTCTTACTGTTTTCTGCCCCACAACCATACACTTAAGCATAGGTAGAATGGTGGTGTAATTTACAGTTTGAGAGGCAATTTGAGATCTGTTTTTCTTCTCAGGATTTTTCCTCAGATTCCTATTCATAATCTAAAAGGAAACTCAATCAACTGTAACTTTAACATTGTCTCTTTAGCCTTTGGTGAGACAAACATTCTTACACAGAATCACAGAATCTGAGAATGGCTGAGATGTGATGGAGGTGCCTTTGTCAAAACTCCTCCAAGCAGGTTCAGCTATCACAGGTTGCCCAGGATCATATGCAGCAGCATTTTTAATATCTCCAAGGAGAGAGACTGCACAGCATCTTTGGGCAACTTGTGCCAGTGTTTGACCATCCTCACAATAAAGTGTTTTCTTGTGTTTACATAGAATTTACTGATTTGTTTTATTTTGTTTTTCTTAGTTTGTACCCATTGCTTCTTGTCCTGTTGTCACCAAAACTGTGGGAAAAAGAAAAAACCTCCAACAACATTTTTAATGTTAGAGAGTCAAGGCATTACTTTATTATCTGGCCAGGATGTACCACAGAAATCATCTCATCCACACATAGCCCGGGTGTAGAGATAGAATCATTCCATGATACATAACCTTCACTAGATTTTTCAGATCTTTTATCCAGTCAAAACTCATAGAAATGGAATTGGGTCAGTGTTCATTGGTCTCAAGTTGTGTAGTTCTTAGTATTTGGTCTCCTGTTGGATTCGGATTTCTTCGCTTCTGATGTAAATTAGATCTTCATTCCTTGAGTTTCTTATTAGTCTTTTCTGGAGGAGATGTCTCCAACTCTGCCAGAGGCAGAGTCTGGGGCAGATGTTCATAGATGGCCGCTGATGTTTGTTGATGTTCTGTCATGGCCTTATCTCTTTGGGGCTACTCCCAGTCTGTTGAAATGCTCAGCCCATCAGGCCTCACCTAGAGAAACAATGCCCTGGAAAGAACCTTCAGTTCGCTTCCCTGGGGTAAAGGTGAACAAACCTGGCCAAGGTTATATAAAAAAATTTAAATTGGTATGTTTTCCAGCACTGTCACTGGGCTATATATCCCCTCACTAGGTATTTATGCACATTGGTGAGATCCCTGAGCCTTTTCTTCTCTGGGATTTCTCTGCCTCTGCTTCTAGAATAGATAGTCTAGACAGTCCAATCCCCTTATCGTCTTACTGCCCCTTCCTTGGATTGCACCAGTATGTCAGTATCTCTCTTTTACTGGGGAGTGCAGATCTGGACCTAACTCTCCACGTGTAGCCTTATCAATGCTGAGCTGAGATGAAGATTCCTTTTCCTAAGCCTGCTAGCAATGTTCCTACATAATTTCTATGTCAGTTTTATGTTTCATTTCACCTAGTTATAGATACATATTATAATACTGGCTTTTCGCAAATATTAAAATGGATGCTATATGTATGATGTTAGAAGAACTTTGCTATAGAGTTTTTAGCTCTGCTCTAAGGACATAGTTTTTAGTTCTGCTGTGAACAAAACCCAGACATGGAAATGGTGACAGCTGATAGTATGCTAGAGTTGTTTGCTTGGTGGGGATAACATCCAGTGAGCATTTGATGGGGACCCTGCTGCCGATGTGTCAATTATCAACACTCACCGTATGTAACAAAGTATGGACCACGGCCCAAGCTGGAGGTGGTAATAAAACCACACACAAGAACTGTGCACGCTCTAAAAAGGCAGACCCATGCAAAGAAAATTCCTGGGATGTGGAAATTGGTTCTTAGAAGTTTGAATATGCATAAAAGTCTATGAATATGCAACAGGCTGATGCAACAGAAAAGGTATATAAAGAGTGTCTCCAAGACAGCAGGTGTGCTCTCGGCAGAGTGTCAAGCACCCAGCTGTTTAACCCTTTGCTTTATTTCTGTCTCCTGTTGTCCTTTTATTAAACCTTTTATTAAACCTTTTATTAAACTTTTTAAATTTTACCAGGAGATTGAACCTCATTTTTCAGAATCTGAAGTGCAGTACTTCAAATCTCTACAAGAACTAAATTTTTGTAATAACTAGAAGCAATAGAAGCTAAAGATGAAATTTGTAACAGAGAACTTCAGAAATTACTGAGTGATTTGAAACAAGCTATGATCAGAAAAAATTATACCTTTCTTTTAACTGCCAATCAGTTCTTGCATCCTAAAGTCCTTTATACTCTTTCATTTCTTATTCATTTGTACTTCACATTTCTAAGAGGCTGTCACTGTGTTGGGACTTTCAACTGCTCCATTCTTCTGGACTAATTTATTTCTCATAGTATATGAGGGTCAACGATGTCTCAGAACAAAAGATCTGAAAATATAATTTTTCATTAATTTTCCGTGTTCTAGATAAGTGGTGTGCATTAGCATAAGTCACTACACAACATAAAGCCAGCTGCCAGTTGTTTCTTGGCTGAGCATTATGTGCAGATGTTTACATCTGTATTGCCCACATCTTCTTATTTGTCATTGCATTGACATACTGGATGGTCATTTCCAGCAAAATCAGTATCTGGAATTTCATTTATAGGTGCATGAGGATCCGTAGAAACTTCTCCTAAGAATCTTCCCCAATAATAAAGCCTTGAAATGAGGAAAGTTCCTATGAAAAAAGTGTGAAATACCTGTTTCAGCAATGGGACACACAAACCCTTCCAAACACTAGGAAAAGGAGCAAAAAGCTTTCCAGCAGATAGGAAACACACAGGAAGTGAAGAGTTCCAGCAGATTCGAATTTTTCTCTTACCTCAAGCTTTAGCAAGACTAATCCATATAAGCAGACACATAATGATCAGCTGTTTCCTATTCCTAACAACAGACAATTTTTCTAACAGCAATCATGCTCCAGCTCTTGGACCTCCACTGTATACCTCAAAGCAGCTTAAAATATATTATCCTCCCAGTGTAACTGTAATAGTATCATCTTATTATCACCGATTCCCTTGCATAGTGACATTGTTGAGCAGCTGTTCCACACACAAGCCAATTTCTTTTAAGTATTGCTCCATCAGCAGCCGAAACCAGCCCAGGCCGGAAGGTTTTGTCATGAATGTTAATGAGGAGACAAGTAGCTGTTCAGTGACATTTTCTCACTAATCTTTTGAATAAGAATAGGAAAAAAATATAACAAAAGAGTTTTAATTAAAACTAAATAGATCCAAACCTGATAAAAGACACACTATCTCCTCATTCTCATTAAAAATTACAGTAGCAGTCTTAGCAGTAGTGTTAAAAATGAACGAATGTCTAAGAATAGCTATCATGAACTTGAATGGATATGGATAGCCTTCAGCAGAATGTGTGAGGCATGATGCCTTTTAAGGAAAATAACCTGAATAGCCTAAGGACCAATCTGCAGCTGCATTGATCTATCATACAGTGTCATCATTCCCCGTGCTCCCTTTTTTTGCAGCCTAGGAGAACAGTGATCCATACCCATTAGTGCTGCTTACATTTCTTACAGTCATTACCAGCAGTAGCAGTGTAAATTACAGGGCAGCAAAGAAAGTTTCACAGATGATCTCCCAAAATAATACCTGCAAGAATAGCTAACATCCCAGACACCCTATATTCCTTTTTCTTGCACACTTAGTGAAAGAACTTGGAGAAAGATAGCAGGTTTGAATCTTTCCTTGATACTAGAGCTGAAAAAAATATGTTTTGTGAAGTTGGTTTCTAACAAAGTAAGAACTTTTCAAAGAGATGAACTATTATGGCCAGGCATAACTGTCTCATTAAATTGGAAAAAAAAAGATGTGAAAAGTGAACTAAGGGAGGTGCTTGAAGTTGGAATGCACTGAAGTTCAGCTGCATGGCCAGTGTAAGTCTCCTGCCCTCTGCTCCCTCTTCCTCTTGTTCTTGCTGCCCAGCTTACCAGCCTGCCTTGAGCTTTAGCTCATGCCTATGACTCCCTGACCTCTGTGGATTTCTGCAGAAGACAGGGAATACAGCAACACAGAAGGCCACTTGTACGCTGGTGCTGTCATGGTCAGCAGATGGACTTCCAGTGGGATATTTGTTTAATGCTTTGCTTTTCGTGCATCCAAAGCAAATGGGCATGGTTTCCACATGAAGATTTTTGGCTTGGTTGTTGGATTTCAGGAAGCAGGAAGTCATAGAGGTCTGCCTTTTCCTGTTTGGGAGGCAGGAAGCTTCTCTGGAGTGTGCGAAAGTCAAATAGATACAGATATTATTCTAGTACTGCCATGTCTGGGGCAGCTCGTAGGTTACACCATACCAAAGCTGGGTTACCAGATATTTTGGGGCTTGGGTCTGGGTAAGATGATGGTGGTTTGTTTTATTTTATTTTTTACTCTGTTTCTTTTACAAGATTTCAGTATTGCTTTGCAACATGTTTCATATCAAATGCAAAATCAGGACAGGTGGATTTTTAAAATCCACAACTGCTTGGCTGTAACAGTGCTAGCAGGGCCACAGTTTACATATAATTCATCTACTGGTTTAACACACTACGTAACTGATGTGTTTCCCAAAATACAGACCTTAGAGCAAATAGAAGCATTAAAAATATGCAACATCTGTTGACTTGTAGCATGTGATGGCTTGCAAGCCTTCACTGGACATCTGGCACAAGTTTCTAAGCATTAAAGAGATTTTTAATGAGAGATGCCATACCTTAAATTTGACAGGAAACACTAATTTGAAAATAAAGTATTCTATACCTGATCAAAATCCTATCAGAGCTGATAATAGTCTAAGAGAAACCTCTATTGCCTGCAAACAATTTTAGGCTCTATTCCTGTAGGATTTGCCTTGAGATTACTGTTTATCAATTTCACACATTATGTCAAAATTCGTGAACTACATTAAAGCTATTTTTTTGATTGTTTGTTTGTTTAATTAACCAAAAGAGGAGAGGTGGCAAGCCTAGGAAACTAGAATGGGAATGATTTGCCTATAGAAACTAGAAAGAACAGTTTCCAGTAAGGGATGCAAATTCCTGTAACCTGGCCAAGTCCAGTACTGAAAGGCTGGGGAATGGGTGTCTTCCGTGCACTCCTTGCAGTTGGAAGTGCACTTTGTGCTTTTGGTTGGGCTCTGCTCTTCCTCAGTTTCATTTGCTAAGTGCAGCTGGTCAGAGGAACGGTAATTTTCTAAGCAGCTGCATCAGGTTTGTGAAACTGCAAAGCAAAGGACAAGCTGCTACCCTGATGGAGTGGGCATCACCCACTCTCAAATATGTCTTATTAGCGAGCATGTTGTCCAGGTATAGCCAAACCCAAACAGGCTTTGAAAGGGCAGGGATACAGTGTTTTTCCTGTGCAATAGAAAGCAGAATTTTCCCTGCTGATGATTAGATGTCCATGATAAGGAGTGTTCCTGTAGGTTCATATCCATGATATGGTGTGCTCCCTCAGTAGTCAACAGGGAATGAGAGGTGCAGGTCACGTTAGTGTAAAGCTTACACCTCAAACAGGTCTGGAAAAATCTTTCCCTGGAGTACTTATTTCTCTGTATGGATTAGAAAGGTTATTTAGTTATGACATAGATGCCTATACTTTGGACTTACTTATACATTTGTTCAGATAAATTTCACCCCAAGGAACAGAATAAAGGAGTGAAACATCTAAAACACTTTTGAGGCTCTCTTTTGTGCTATGTCTGCCTCTTTTGCAGAAGTCATCCTCTCTTGTTTTTTGTTTTTTTTTTAATACTGTACTTTGTAGGGAAAAAGGCATTTAAAATATTGAGGCAGGCAGGCACTATAGAGGTCAGTTATTATCTTATGTTGGTTTGAAAAAAACACTACCTTGTTGAATTCAAATGGCATTTAATCTTCAGTGAAGCTCTGAACAGTGTATGTTTTTAATACTTCGTGATGAAAATTGTTTTCTAAGTGTACAATCCTTAAAAATATCAACCCATAAGTAAAATTACTGATTTCCAATTACTAAAACCCTTGTGATTAAAGATGTTTCATATGCATATGGACAAGAATAGAATTAATAATGGACTCAGCCTCCAGTCCGTAATACTGATGTCTTCTTGCAGTGGTTCATCGGAGACTCTCTTACCCATACCTGATTCCTACTGTGATGGTAGGTGCTTACCTGTCACACAGCAAGGACAAAACCATGCTGTGAGAATCAAAATAGGGACTTTATATAGAACCCCAGCTATGAAAACAGGGTATTCATACATATTGTCAGCACTTTGGATAATAGGAACTGTTGCCTTATAATTTCTCATTTGTTGTCCTCAGCCCTCATTTAATGCAGAAATACTATTTTTTAGATTAATCCCTTGACTGTAATAAATAGGCATTGTTATCTTTTTGCTGACCTTCTTTCCCTAATTCTTTTGCCAGTGTGTCCAAACAACTGGGAAATTAAAAGGAAACTTAGTTTATCATGAAAAGGTTCCTGTAATATTGAAAAATGATTTCATGAATCTCTGCCCCACTTCCTCTGCTTATCTAAAAGACTTTTTAGAGTTTATTTTAAATTAAAGTTTCTTTTTTTTTTTTCCTTTTACATCTGCTCTATGGTTTACCAGAAAAAGATGGAAGTGGATCTTTTTCTGGGAGGAGTATCTGGGAGGACAGTCACTTTTTCTTGGAAGAGTATTCCTGGGAGGACGGTCAGTTTCTGGGAGGAATGTCACTTTCACAGCATCTGGGAGGATTGTCACGTTCAGCAATAATGTGGGGACATTATTAATTCCTATGTGCCATAAGAATACTTCTAGCGATAACTTAAAACAGGCATATAAAGGTCCACTTGTGCTAAACTTAGTGGCAGCTATGAAAATTGGATATATAAATCAGAGCTACCAGATATTCAGCAAGAAGATAGGAAAGGTGTGGCACAGAGGTATTGCTTCTCAAGTCTTCCCCACTTGCTTTGCATTAGTTCTCATTCTATACCAACAGCTGAGAGGAGAAAAAAATAAACATATGCTGCCTAGACTCCCAGGGTGCAATCTCTCTGGTCTGTGTGGGTGCTGGTAGCAAAGCAGCAGCCATCGTTCCTCTGCGTGGGCAGCCCCACTGGGTGCTGGTGAGGGCTGGCAAAGCTGGTTGGTGTAACACCATGGTCACCACTTAGCTGGTGATAAATGGGACACCACTGTGAGGAGCGCAGTTTCTGCTGGCCAGGCTGCCACAGGCAAAATAAACACTGATCACCAAGACACAAACCCCGTTAGATCATCCATACTGCAGTATTTCTTGCTTGGTTTACTGTGCATGAACATTCAGGTGTTGTTTCTGAAATCTTTGAACTTAAAACAATGCGTGGCTCCTATATTATTGAAATGTTCCAGTTTTCCTAAATACCTTGAAAAGCTGAATTTCAATGATTCTCCATAATGGGTTTTTGTGGATTATTTTTCTGAATACTTCTGATGCAGTTCCCACTCATTCACTTCTTAGGATTTTTACATAAATGGAAATCTTTATTTTCAAGTCCCCATCTTTTCAAAGTTATACTTAAATGGTTTTGCTTAATGTGTTTATTATGTTTATATGCATCACATTTTTACTCTGGGATATGTGTATATTGGTTTGTAAGCATTATCAGAAACAAAGTCTTTAATTTTCTTCTAGTTGTAACCCATGCGCTTTATGCATTCAGAATGACCTAGCACTGAAATGTTAAGTGTTTCAGCAGTGCACAGGTCAGTTTTCTGTCATTAACAGCAGATATTGCAAGGTTCATAGGAGATGACCTGGCAAAGGGAGTGTGGGGAGGGAGAGAGAGAGAGGTCCAGAAATACTGTGTCATGAGCTATCTGTTAAACTATAATCATGAAAAGAACAGTATATGGCTTACAGGAACAGTCTGAGAGGGGTAATGATGCAGCTTCTGTGGAAGAGTCTTCAGGTGGTGGAGAGACAGATGGTGGACACCATTGCTGCTTGAAGTCTGCTTTAAATCTATACCAAGAGTTTTAATAAAAAAAAAACCCAAACCTTAAGGCCTGAAATGTACCTTCTGTACTATATGGCAAGTTCTTAATTTAACATTCTTGGGTGAAATTATTTACTGTAAATTGATACTTCTTTTGTGTTATAATGGGAGCATCTAGAAGCCGTTCACTATTCCTGAGTTAGGAGATTCATCAACTGACAGCTAAAAGGCTGTCCTTGCTCTTGAAGAGCTACACTCATAGTGAAAACATTAGACATATGTAAAGCTGGAAGGAGGTGAAAACAACTCATTTCAGAAATGTAGGACATCTTCAGTCAATGAAATCTCAGCAAGATCATGGCCAGGAAAAGGCAACAGGAGGTACTTGTTGAATACTAACATCACTGAGTGGGTACAATGTATACGAATTAATTTTTACCCTGATAAGAGCAACTGGTTTGCACAGGTGCTAAAACTGTGCTGAGGAAATCAATTCTGTTGTTATCTCGTTTTTCGTTCTTCTGACATTGAAGCAGTTTCACAGGGGTGTGCAGCTTAAGGAAGGCATCAGTTTATACAAACTTCTTGTATAAAAGTTGAATCAAAATTTGGTAGGTGGAAGACAAGGTGATTTCTGCATGATGTGAACTAGTTTTTGGAGCATGTAAAATCTCTTAAGGGGAAAAATGCAACAAGCTTTCAAAGCATAACAAGAAATGAATGCATGCGAGTGTATGCAGACTAGGAAATCTGCTGTTTTCTTAGAGCAATTTGCTATTAAGACTTAGCAAATATAGACAATCTGGTTTGTTTAATTTTCAAAAGCTGGGAAAAATTTTTGAAGAAAACACCTTGTTGCAATGACCACAAAGCAAGAAGCAAGATTTGAAGCTGAAATATGTATCTCATGTCAACAAAATACTATACAGATTTAGTTTTGAATTTCAATAAAAATCAGGTATTTTGAAAGATTTCAAATGAATGCTGAAGGTTATTTTCAGCTGAAGAACCCACCATGTTGTAATTAAAAATGAAGAAGCCAATTCTTACCAAATCTTTTCCAATAGTATAGTTTATGGTAGAGTGAAGTTCTCTGAATTCGTGAAAAACAGCAGCACCACATTTTTAATTTTAACAAGTTGCTGATGTTAACGCTTGGTCAGCTTTACAAGCAAATCTGAAACACTCCAAAAAAGCAGTGTTTTTTCCAGTATCTACTGTTGTATAGATCTCCAGAACTTTCCTGGCACTCCTACAAGTAAATAACAAATTAATTTAATCTCTCATTAAATAACTTGCAGAGGAAACCTTGTCTCACCTTCTCAAGTGCATAAAGAAGTTTCAGTACAGGCCATGAGCTGAAGATGCTTTTAGGCTGTGAGGAATGGATCCCAGAGCCCCAGACATCTCAGGATCATTTTTGGTCTCTACCCAAACCCAGCCAGCTGGGATCTGCTGCCTAGTGAGTTACAGTAAGTGGAGACCTACAGCTTTGAAATTACTCTGCTTCTTAGTTCAATGCCCAGAGACATCCTTTTCCTACATGTAGTCAAAATTTGGAGTTCAGCTTCCTGTTTTCATACCAAAGCATACATGATATGACATTTTAAAAGGCCACTGTGTACTTGTAAGCATATTGGTATTCAGCTTCTAACAGTTGTGATTTATTTATTCACACATTGAATTTTAAGTGTAACTAAAGGTATAGAGGCTGAACCATTGTAATCTAATTGTATATCCATGAGAAGTTAAATATCAAGTGATCATTAAGGAAATTTAAATTAAGAATTTAATAGATTGGAAAGTACCCTACAGTAGAGTTTTCTACCCCTCACATTTTATGGCATCACTCTCCTTAAGTAAATACAGCCATATCTTTAACATTTTTAGCAGTGTCATGTAATCTCCATATAGATGGGATCATTTTTTCAGGACCTGTCTGCGTATCCTTGTACAACAACTTCTTTTTATGCTGAGACAAAATATGATGAAAATAAGAGAGATTTTGGAAAATGAAAGAGAACTGGAATGAAGTTTCCAAATGGCTCTTCAGCATTGCTCCTTGTGGAAAGAAGGAGAGTACTGCTGGTCTCAGGAATCTGAATGTACCTGAATTCTCTTTTCCTCTATTTTTACATAGTTCTTTGAAAGGAAAAAACTATTACTGTTTGTTCAAAGTAATAATCAACTAGTTCTAACAACAGAGCCAGAGAGACAGTACTATACATGCCAGGATAATATCATGCTTAACTGTTCAAAGGGAACCCTAAAAGCATAGTGATTTATTTGGATTTTCTGGCATCTTACATTCCTACATTCTCTTCCTTAATATGACTGGCTTTTTGAACTGCTTTCTTTCATATGCATGGAAATGCACGTCTACATAAAACTAGAGAAATCCTTTTTCTGTTCTTAGCCCAAGGATAAGTCTGTGCCGGGCCTAAGTATATGCAAGCTTAATGCCAGGACTTTGCATGGGGATCAACTGCGTTTTCAGATAATGCCTAAAATAAAATGCAACAAGTCAAAGCAATGTTGTGCCTACCATTTACAGAAAAAGCCCTTTGAAACGAAACTCCTTATCCTCACCTTCACCTGGGCTGTGCTCGTGATTTATGTAGCTGTGTTGCTGAGAGATGCGTTTTTCTAGCGTGATCTGGTTTTCTACTTATGCATCAGTGAGTTGCTTGCTGAAACTTTATCACTGTTGCAGTGCTGTGCCTGGGAGGAAATGGTTTTGTTCATCTGTTTCTAAAGAGGTGCCTGGAAGAAGAGCGATGCAAAAGAAGAAGGGAAGTTCAGAAGAAAAGGACAGATGAGACCTGACCATGATTTTATGGTGGCCTTAGTCCCATAAGGATGGGATGGGTAAATGTTGAAACCATAAGGCCACCTCAGCAAAGGTCTCTCACTGAGCAATCCACAGGGCTTTATTGTCATTGCAGCCTAGGGATTTATTTGTTGAAAGTTGCAGGTTCTGGTGAATTGTTTAAAGGTATGAAAAGGAGTAGGTGGCAACAGCCTGAGGATTGTTTACCAGCAGGGAGTTTTAGTTTTTAGGGAATATTATCTAGGATGTAAATCTGCCCTCCTCCTGGCACCTGCTTTTCCTCTTCAAGTCAGAAGAGACTTCAGAATGCAAGGAGTATCTGTAATTAGGCCTTCAAATGCACAGCTTGAAAGGAAACAATCTTAGCACAGCATAAAGACAATAGCACTTCCCTGGTTTGACTAAAATTTCTCAATGTCTTAATCTCCTTAATTTACATCTCTAATGATGCTTGTTTCTGCAAATTCCCTAAGTAGAAACTGTGCTACTATGCAGACTGACAATGCCCTTATTGATAAACTGTATTGTATTTATTTATTTACTACTTTAAGCATAGCTGGGAAAGCTATAATCCATATTTGATTTTGGAATAGAAGTGATGTGAGAGGCTTTTTATTTAATCTCTGGAATAAAAACAGATACAACATTAGGGGGAAAAAGGACAGAGAACCCATGACCATTTTCAGAGATGTTCTGTGCATCCCTAGTGCAGAGGTGTAGTGCAAAACAGGGTATCCCTGGACAGGGCATTGGCAGTTCTCAAATTAAGACTCAGGTGCTAATACTGCTTGTGAGTTTGTGCAGTGCTGTTCATTTTACATAAGGAGATAAATATTGATCTTTTGTTTTTAGTGTTGTATCATTACTAGACGGACAGGTAGCAAGATAATTTTCTGATGGCTAAAGGCTGCACAGAGAAGAGGGAAAAACAAGGCATCTTTGTAACAAGTACATTTTTAGATAAAAATATTAGAAGTAATTTAAAATAACAAAGTGTCAATGAAAAAGGAAAAAAAAAATATTTCTGCTTGCAAAGATTTATAAGATACTACCTGAAGTTACTCTTGTTTGAACCAATGACCTTTGTTTTCCTTTCCTAAAAACTGTGTAGAGTTTTTAAAAATTCTTTTTAAAATCTCCCTTTGCTACGCAGACCTGATATCCTCCCTACTTGAAATTCTCTTCATTGATAAACATGTGTAGTCTGGTTGTAGTTAAAACTCCTATTGTTCAAGACTTGTAGATGCTGAAGCTTAGGGTCAACCACAAGGCCACCTTACTGAGATGGTCATGCATACCACCAGTCAACTTTAAACCAACTAAACTGGCTTAGCTTGTAAAATCAGCAAAAATGCACTGCGGTTCCTTCAGATAAAAGAAAGGGGTGGAAGAGATAAAAGGAGAGAGGTGAAAATTGAGTGATCTGTCCATGTAGTATGGGAAGTAACTCTTGGAGATGAGAACAAAATACTGTCAAGGGAATAACAAAATTAGGAGGTGGAAATTTTGAGAAGGAGGGAGTCAATAAGTAAGTGCTTGGCTATCTGCTTATGTTTAGCTGTGACATAGAAACATCAAAGTACTAATGCAGATTTCAGGCTCTTAGGAAAGGGCTGGACGCTGCTTCCACCTTAGCACTTAGTCTGTTTGAAAGACTTTATTAGACTACCCAGAAAAACAGCACACTATCAAATTCGCTAATAGACCATCTGCGAACAAGTGCAGCAAGTTCTGCAGCAGCTAAAAGGTTTCTTCTCAGCTTCTGTTTGCAAAACATGTGCGAGTTAATGGAGTATCACATTCACATGGTGCTGGGGCATTGACCAGGAGTGTCTTCAGGAAATAGATCTAGGTTTTATGCAGACATACTGTGTTTTACAATGGCAACAGCCCACATTTTCTAGTAAGAGAATAGTGTTATTTGTTATATTTGTTATGCTATATGTTACTATGCTGTTCCTTCTTGGAGGGCAGTTCTCTTTCAATAAGTCTCATTTCTCTTTGTTTCCCAACGTAAGGATCAAGTAAACCAGGGCCAGGGCACCTCAAAGTTTGGAGTAATGATCCCAGTTTGTGCGGCTAGGAGAAAGAAAATAATCTGATTTGTTTCCAAAGAGTTCAGTGTCATTTGGGAAGGAATTTAGAGATTAGTTTAGAAATGTGTAGACAGTAGAGCACTTCCAAGGCCACATTCCTCATGAAAGCATGCATCTGAGATTAGTTACGCTGATAGTGAAGAAACAGAACTATTTCTGATGCTGCTGTAAATCTATCTGTAATATTTTAACTGTTGAGCATAGAACATGCTTATGGATTGTCAGGATTTCCTGTTAATGCCTTCATCTCTTCTTCGGTGAGATATGAAGAAAGGTTGAAAACATGTTTAGCAATTATAATTCAGTAGCTAAATAAACATGGTCTGAATATTACTATCCTCTACCTATCCTAAAAAAGACAATTATGAATTATATATCCATTCTCTGAACAACAAGGCTTCCTTTGAACTCTGCATCTGCTTCAGCCTTTCTGAAATTAGACTCAAAACGCTTCACTGAAATGGAAATTTGTAGTCAGATTTTGCAGAGCTGTGCTACATTGTCATGTTTTAACCAAGTACGTAATTCTCTCTACTCACGTAGAAAGACTTCATACAGGTTATTCACAGAGGGAGGAATATGCAAAAGATCATTTTCCCAGAATGATGGAGATGGAAATCATAGGTGTTAAATGAGAATGTAAATCACATATCTCTAAATCTTTGAACCACAAGGATGCTAACTTTCAAAATTTATCCTATCCAGATCTCGACAGTTCTTTTGTATATAAAAGTATCTCAGACATATTTTTTCACTCAATTTTTTTTCATTCTACTATTTGTATTTTCTCTTACATTTTCAAAATAATCTAAATCAAGATTAGTTAATTAAAGTCTTGTAACTTCTCTGTGAAATAAAAAAAAATCTTATAATGTTCATATAATTATAAAGGTGATAATGAAATTGAGGCACCTAAAGGCAGTCTGACTCGCCTGATGTTGCAAAATTTGATAGTGACAAAATTGCAAATGGAACAAGGGTTGTTTTTCATCTACATTTTCTCAGGCTTTATATATACCCCCACCTTCTTGATGCCATAAATGCCATAAAATTTTTAGAGAAAGATACAGTTTTTCTTAATTTTCATTGATCCAAGCTTTTACTGTAAGCAAAAAATCTTTTTATTTTCTCTCATAAGTTTGATTTTCTTTCATAGGCACTTTTTATTACTTTTTAGTAAATTCCTTTCAGTTCAGATTTTTGCTGTAGAAATGTCCAGACCTATCCACAATATTCAGTGAGTGCACCATGTTGCCATAAAAGAGGTTTCTCATGTACAATATCCTGCCCTTTATGAAATGAAACTGATATTTTTCCATGTGGTTACACTGTGTTACACATTCACATTACATTTACTATCCTCAGGTAATTTTCCCCCAAGTATTCCTGTTGAATTTTTTCTCATTAGTCTTTAATGCATTCACTTGCATTTTTCCAGATAGATCCTACTTCACTAGTGAGTGCCAATTTTTATTTCCAGTCATTACAAGCTTTTTGTCTTCCCTCTATATAAGTTGTTGAAACACCTCCCATTTTGAAATAATCTACAAATTTAATTACTGTTCTGCTTAGTCCTTCATCCAGGTGATTATTAGATGATTCTTTTGCAAAAAAAAACCCTGTTCTTTATCTGACACAAGCTCTTTGGGATATACTACTAACATCGCTAATTAGGCTGCTGAAATTCTGCCATAGCCTCCTCTCATCATTGATCTTTCAAAACAACACTGCTCTCATATCAAATTTCTGCTCTGAAACTTCATGACAGCTTCCCATAGCTGAAGTGGATCATTGAACCCCAGTTATTTATCAAACAAAGCAAGTCTTTTCTTTCAGATCTGTTACCAAATTGCACTAGGCATGTGGCCTTCTTAGATTCAGTTCTCATGAAAACATTCAAGGTTATCTGGCACTAAAATTGTCTCCATAAGTACCATTACTGCATTGGCCACTCTGTTTTTTGGTTATTAAGGTGCCTAGTATATCTCTAAAACAGTAAAAGGCTACTCATACTTTATTTCCTCAAACGTTCTCCAAAATGAACAAATAAATATATTATTTCACTAGGACTGGCTGGATTTCGATTTTAGCCAGTAAATTCTCCCCAAGGCACCAAGACACCATTCTATAGTGAGCTGACTATAAATAAGGAATATTAAAGTTGAGCATATTTTTCAGCACTTCTTATCTGCTAGGCAGAACCTCCTGACTAGAAGTTCTGTAGGTAAGGACTTCAAGTACAGTTTCTCATTTAGAAATTTTTCTCAGTTGCCAAGTGCTTTGTATTTACCATAATTCTATACAGAACTGGAAAACCAGTGCCATATCTAACAACAGAAAGAAAGAACAGAAAAGGAAAAAACAACCATTTCATGTCTTTAGGACCACAAGTGAGTCCAGAGGCAAAAGCACAGGTATACTCAGCAAAGCAGTGACCTTGTCCTGTGGTCAGAAATTGTTTAGGAAAAATAAACACAAACAGAAGGATGGAAAAATGGATGTGTTCTATGTCTTCAGTAGATGAAGTGTCAGGGAGGAGGTGTTCTTCTTTGGACTCTGACATCTGGCCCGGCTGTGTTCCTTGTTTCAGTGTCCCATGTCCTGAAGAGATGAGATGAGGCTTCTTTCTGCTGTTTCAAAGCTTGTTTATTTTTTGTTCTTATCAAAGTTTCAGAGGCACAGACTGTGCTGTGACCTCCAGGAACACGAGGACAGAATGGCAATGGCTACTCGAAGCAGGTAGCTTTTATATCTATTATCAACCAGTTAGAAAACTTTACATATCTTATTTTGTTCCCAAAACCAGTAAATATCAACCTTATTGACATGTCTCCTCTACACTAAATTCTATCTACCAATTAACAAGTCACAGGAACTCATGTCAGAGAAAAAAGGAAGAGAAGGAGAAGAGAGAAGAAGATGAAGAAGAAGCAGCCAACACCCTAAAGTCTCCATGTTGGCTCCATATAATATATATAACAAAACCTAAAAACTACAACTGCACATTCTGTGGTACACTAAACAACCATCTCCTCATTTCTTTGGTGCTCTCAGCTCATCCAGAAGTGGGGGCAAATGCTCCCACGAGCTTGGTTCGCAGGCCAAGCCTTTTTGGAGGAGCTCTGAGAGTAAAACAATCAGAGGAGCAGGAAAAGTTCCCAAGCTTTTCCTAGACTCCAACAATGAAGATGATAGGAGATTTGTTTGCAGATACTACAAATACATTTAAATGTCCTTTCCTTCAACTGACAGCATAAAATACGTGTTATTAGTTTGCTGGCTGGCCTAGCATCTGTCTGTTACAGCACTTAGCTCTGAGCTATCCAGCATCTTAAAGCCTTGTTCTCAAAGGACTGATGGGAATCAGATGTCATTTTGAGCCTTTTCTCTTAAAATGTGTATGCAGAGGATACAAAGCTAAATGTTCTTCTATTCCTTGTACAGTGTGCAGATGGCTTATTAGTGAAATGATTGATTTATGCTTTGACCTTTACTGTTCAGTAACTAATCTGTTTCTCTTTGCCTCTGAAAGACAGAAATGCATGGACAGAAATGCTAAGGTAGCCCTGACACAATTTCAAAACTTGCTATTTTGAATGGACACAATGAAACCTGGTGTTTGAAAATGCTATTAATATCTTAATAAAAGTGATGGCATTGACAAAAATACCAGCAGTAATTACTTGAATATACCTTTATGTAACCTGGAAACCTGTCCCAGGTGTAAATGTATTATGTATAGCTGTGTAGTCTTGTAAACATGAACAGATGTTATCATTTATTCACAGAAAATTGCAGTAAGAAATGTTTTTAATCAGATGTCTCATAACTAATATTTAGAATATCTGAATGACTCTAAAAGCACTTCCTGTCTTTATTACTCAATAGTTTCAAGTTAGTTTTATTTTTAGTTTTATTTCATTTTAAGGCTTGATTTTTGAAATAAAGAGACAGTTCCAAAGAATAAGATGTGGAGGTATTCAGGAGTTTAGTTTTTCTGTTACTGCTTGTTAATTTGCAAGTAAGATTTTCAGAGTCTGCTGCTATCCCTAGAAACAGTGCTCTGAAAAATAAAGAATACAAATCTAGGATGTCCTGAAGTGCAGCAGGTGTTGGCTGTGCCATTTCAACATCGGTTTGGGGTTCAACAGCCTTGCAGGACTGAGATTGTCAGTTTGCAGGTGTTAAATTTAAAAGACTGTGAGGCCAGCTGCATTCAGGCACTGCGAGTGTTCACGGCAGGCATTCAAGGGCAAATCATGCTTGAGCAACCTGATTGCCTCTACAACTAAATGACTGGCTCTGCAGATGAGAAAAGAGCCGTGGAGGTAATATACCTTGACTTTGGTAAGGTTTTTGACACTATCTCCCACAGTGTTCTCATTTGATAGCTGAGGAGACCCTGGCTGCCTAATCTGATTGCTGTGTGGGAAGAAAACCGTCTGGGCTATCAGGCTCAAAAGGCAGTGATCAGTGGCTCGGTGCCCAGCAGGCAGCCGCCGAAGAGAGGATACCCAGCGCGCTAGGGGACAAGTGGGGGGCCTGTAGTGTTCATCTGCCACCTCGCTGGGGACACAGAACAAACTTTTTACCTGGCACAAAGTTAAGGGAAATGGCTGTCATTAGGAATTTTAACATCAGTCCAAAGACTTTTCGTGGCAAACCTGTCCATACTTTTCCCAGAAGCAGTTCAAACGCTGGCCTATCACTTTCTAATAAGTAAGGTATTTATGTTGGTTGCTCTTGTTCCCACTTCTGGATGATTCTCTTTCTTCTTTACATGGGACTAAAATATTAAGGGTTAGTTTTAAGACCCAGTTATTGGAATTATTAGAGAGGTGTCTTTGCCCAAATTAAGGTGCAAATGAGACCATATGCCAAAGTCAATATTTTTTTATTTAACTGTAAATGTGAGGTAGAAAGATAGGGAAAAGAGACAAGAACTGGGAGAGAAAGAGAATGACAGAGAAACAAATTAAGTAGAAAAAAAAATTGACCACTTCATAAATTCCAGCAACATCCCATTGTTCCTTTTCTAGTCTTCTCAGTGGTTGCAGACTGGGCATGAAGTGGTAGAAGGAGAGTCCAACGAGCACCAGGTCCGTAGGGTTTATATTATGCTGAAGTAGGTGGAAATGCCCCCATGAGACTTCGACACCTGCTAAGATGTTGCAGCCGTCTCTTACATCAGCATAGTTGAGTCGGTCATGGCCCATTACAGCAGGCTGTCTGCTGATGTGAGCACCCTCATCCTACACATGAATGTGTAGATGGGAGAGGAGTAACCTGAGTGGTTACTGCCAGTGGTCAACGTCTGAGTCATTAACCACTAGCAGTCCAGTCTCTCAGTCACCCTTCTGACGCTGGCCCTTTTCCATTTCGCTTAGTTCCTTGCGCTCTGTACCTTTGGTTCCTCTCCTCCTCTCCCTTTCTCTCTCTTTTTTTTTTTTTTTTTTTTTATTGAATGAGGATGTCAGCCAGTGTGTGGATGACTTCTCTGAGCAAATTGTCTCAACTCCCTTGATAATTAGATGAGAGAAATAGGAACTCTTGGGGTACAGCATATTTCCTAATTTAGAATAGGTTAGATGAATACAAGTGGCTGCTTTTCTCTATTGGCTGTACAAGAAATGAAGATGAAGCCTCTCAGGTGCATGTCACAGGTATCTAAAGTGATATCACAATGTATCAGAGTTATCACAGCCAGAAAGAACGATGTTGCCACTGTCCCATGATAATAGAAGCTATTTCTTCTTCATGTTTTAAGGACATGTCATTCCTTCCATGTTCAGAGTCCTCTACCTAAATTTCTGTGCTGGCTTTTGTTTTTCCCATAATTTTTTTTTTTTTAAATTTATAGTCACAGTGTATGGAGACATTACTCCACTTCTATTTGTGCATATATCAGGAGATTTCAGGCACTGAAATTGCTTCTCACACTCCAAAAATGGTCGAAGGATTGCGGTTCTGGGTGTCTCACTGTTGGATTTCCAGATGCAGATTTCACTTACAAGAAACAGGATAGATTAAATACTAATTTTCTGGTTGTTTTCGTACAGTCTTTTACATCCAGTTAATGCATTGGCCTCTGTTATGTCGAATACTATCAATGCTCCCCAGTCTGAGAGATATTATAATGTATCTGGCTGATACAAAATGCTTCTGCTGTGTTTTAAGTATAACATTATGCAGCCAATGAGATTTTAATGGCTCTTTATCACAGCTGGACTCCAGTAATAAATGCATCAAGACTTCAGACACATTCTCCTTATATGTGACTGAGGACAATGAAGGAACCCAAATACATGGGACATATAATGAGATTATTTTGATCTACAATAAAATAGCCAATGCTGTAGCACTCTTTTCAAACTCCTCAGATTTAAACTTGACTCACTTCAGATTTTAATGCACCAGAAAATCTGTATTAGGCCAATTTTATAGATATAGCAGCAAACCTTCAAATTTTTCCTTTTCAGATATTCATGAGATCTCTGATCATTGAGCTTTTTCAATCACAAATGATAATGAAGCCATCTGCTTTAGAGATGTAAGATCATCAGGTACCAGGTTTCCTATTCTTTCAGATTTCATTAAAACTGTGATTTAAAAGAGGAGAGATTGACCTCCAATTTGTTTATTATTGGTTTGACTGTTTTTTTCTCTTTTTTTATTGCAAGCATGTTTTCACCCTTTTAAAATCATCCTTACTGCACAAAATAGAGCCCAAGTGATTTGCGTGCATATGTGAGCACAAACTTAGGTCTGTTGTGAAGTAACATTGTACAAATCTGAACACATTTGTCTTTCACTTTTATTGAAGAGTATGGAATTGAAAAAATAAACTCAGAGCAATTCTTGGCCTGCAAGTTATTGCATGTTTTAGATCATTGAAATAAAAGCCATTTTCAGTGACAGAGCAAATGAAGTTAAATGTGAAAGAGCAATGCTTAGCTCTTTTCACACTGCGTTTTACAAAACAGCCTGATAAAAGCAGTTTTGTTCTACCTTTTATGAATTTCGTGTAAGCAACAGTCAGAGAAGATTGCAAGTCACAGAAAATGCAAGACAATCTCTCATAAAGCAAAATTTCTCATCTCTTTTGGTAAACAGTAATAACTTTACTGCTGAGACAACACTATTCTCAAAGTCCCATTCCTGTTTAACTCATTGAGATATTAGAACTAAAGGGGCCTGATATTACTCATCCTGCAGCAAACCTCCCTATTTTGCATTTGGCTTCTTAGTAAAATGTCTGAGTGTGACAGTAGAAGGAATGTAATGCTGCTGTAGAGTAATGCTGGATGCTGCACTGGAGGTACTTGATCCATGCCTTTCTCAGGAACAAAGATGCAGGTGTATATTTGGATTAGCCACATGTTTTGGTTTTGGATGCTCAGGAAGTATCTGCATTCATAGTGACTTTGATTTTCACTACAGAGAAAAATCTCTCTTCACTTAGTCCTTTTGGCAGCATGTGTATATCAATCTGTATTTATGTCTTCTGCAATGTCTGGATGAATAATTTCTGGGGTTTGTGGTTTGGTTTTTAGTTCTTTTTTGTTTTTTTTTCATGTACAACTGCTTCTGTAAAATCCACAGAATAAGTCTATTCTGTGGTATTTTAATTTTTCTACTTTCAGTCAAATGCGATGCCCTCGAGCAGTGCTGGTAGCAAGTATTGCAGAGCTTAAACATTATTGTTGTGGTTTCTCCATCCCATTCTGCCTAGGAAGGGCCCTTATGCATTTTGAGGGTGATCTGCACTGTGGAAATGGCAGAACAAACCTGGCTCCAGAACAGACACTGAATATTTTGAAGTCCATACTGGAACTGACAAAATGATAAGTGAGTGTTTCATGAAAGGCAAGGTGCTCAGTCAGTGTTTATTACATTGGCTTTATAACTTGAAGTTAACCAAGCTTCTGCTTCCTTATCACTTTTAAAATAGTTGGGGTGCTTTCTATGACTAATACCCCAGTCTGAAGCCCATTTTTCCTTCTCTTTCTGACTGTTACATATTGTTGTAGGTAATTTGACTGGAAGTTATTGCTTAACCACTGTAAGGTGTTCCTCTGCAGCACACACAAGCAGTGGGGTTGGCATATTTTTAGAAGTGGTACTTTAATCTCTTACCCCTTGGAAGCATAATGTGAAAAACAAGAAGCTCTGTCCTGGCTGGAACTAGGACATTATCCACCCCTTATTCTATGCCATTCACATCATGCCCAGATCCTACACCTTCCAGCTGTGTACAAATACATACATATATAAATATCTACAAGCACAGGTATTGTGTCCATAGTTGGTGGCTGATGTTCCCCCCACAATGGCTGTTGAGTTCGTTTAGCACATGACTGTGGTTTCTATCCATCCCAGACATTTTCCAGGGCGGAAGAGCTGGTGTGCTGTCAGCTGGCTGTCTAGGAGGCCACAACTGGTCTGTTTGGAACAATCTATGCTCATTGTCCATAGTTCTTGTGGCATACAGTGGCAGTGTCATTCAGCAACCAATATTACAAAATTCAACATTACAAACTCTCCTCACACAAAAATCAAATCCCCTTGAGGTACTTACACATCATGTTTCCCCATCCCTCTACATTACTCGTAATCATGAGTGGCATGGAATGTGGGAGAAAATGAGCTAGGTTTTGGGGAAATTCTCTGCTCCACTGGTTTGGAAGTTCACCCCTGAAGAACTACGAGACTCTTAAAGTGACTGAATATTTACAAGGATATTTGCATTTTGGCCTTAAAGGAAAAATTTTGACTTTATTTTTAAAGTAAAAATTGGATTTAGGAAAATACATTGTAATGAAATTTTCTTGTTATTTGCTGTTTACTGTTATGCTAAATGGTTATCAAAGTTAATCAAATATGTTTGAACTATTTTGTTGAGAAAATTGTATCCATGGTAAGTTTTTATTCTTTCATATTCTCAGGATGTTATTTTCTCTCCAGATTGCACACACTGAATTAAAAGGGGGGAATTTTCCCTCCTAACAATAGGCATGTGTGCCATTTGAGATGTTTCAGCATTCCCAAGACACATGCAGAGGTTAGACAAATATGATACCGCCTTCAAAATAATAGCGTATCTTTATATTTCAGCAACTGATTCATATTCTGAATGTCTTTTTATGAGCAACATTTTCTGTTAAATACTCCTCATGCCCAGTGAAATGCCACCAGTTATTCGTCCTGGTCTTTAGAAGCTTCTTCAAAAGGACATGGCTGAGACAGAGGTCCCATGTAAGTTTTGTTCGCACTGTGGGAACATCTTGCATGTGCTAAAACAGCTCAAATGGCACCAGACTCCTCTACATAGACAACTGAAGTGAGCCATCAGCTTTTTCAAGTGCAGAATAAGCCTATGGCAAGGAGATAGGGACTGAAAACCAAGGAATGATGGTAATCTTCAGGACGAATGGAAAAGGAAGTGTCTCTGTGATCAAATGGCAAAAGAAAGGCACCACAGCTCAAAACACCTTAGAGATGGTGTTTTTGAGGTGTCTGTGGAGTAGCCAGGTGTGTCAGGTGCTTTCCCAGCACATGGCAGACACAGCACAGTAGAAACGGATTGACATTCCTGTTTCGGATTGGTGAGTGTGAAAGGTGTAAAAGTTTCTGTGGAATAATTCTGTGAGTCCCAAGGAGTCCCACAATGAGGATGCTGCCATGAATCAAAGATAGAGTTTTCTAGGATACATTCAACAGCTGAAGCATCCAAGGACATTTTTCTTTGTGCTTTTCTTCATGTTGTGGAAGATGAAGAGGGGGAAGTTAGATACTACTTTTAAACCTAGAGAGAGTAAAGTATGCTCTCAGTCCCGAGCCTTGGAGGTCAGGAGAATTAATAACTTAGAGCAATAAGCAGTAGTGATAAGACTGGGAAGTAATGAGAAGAAAACAGATTGGATGTTTTGAGATTTTCTTTTGCCTGTCAGTAAAAAAATAGCAATAAAATAAATTCTAATGAGAAAGTGGGGTTGCTCATCAGTAGGAAGCTAATTCATGTGTGATTGTACCTGACATTTTTTCTTCCTGAGTTTTATGGGGGGATTTTTTTTTTTAAAAGCAATGTTTATTTTCCTGATTTGAAAAAAATGCATTTTCACTGATTCAAAAGCCAGAATCTGCATATAAATGGAAGTCCTTCAACATTGTCACAGGAAAATTTCATTTTCTCATCCAAAGATGATATTATTATATACACTTAATACTGAATGAAGTGTAAACCAGAATATTAGATTTAAATGCAAATTTTGAAAAATTACTACAAGAGTATCTCTAAGTTCATTCAGTATCAAAATGCTCTTATTGGGTAAAATGGATAAACACTTCACCAAAAAATAATTTGTCTTCTTTCTATATATGTATCTTTTAACTAGTCTAAAAGCTAAGCTACTCAAAACATCTTTATTTATGAAAAGCGATTTGTGAACAGAATATAACTCTGTAACTCTTTAGTTTCATTTTGAATTCTGTTTGAGAAATAAAAAGCATGAATGTTCAGTGCCCTTGTCATATAAGATAGTTATCAAGGAAATTGCTATTGGTGTGCCTGCCAGTATGGTGCAGTATAGTTACTTGTCTCAATCCCAATTTCTCTCCAAATTCTCTCTATTACTACATATTTTCCTTGTTCTAGACATTTGATATTGTTTACTTGATGTTGGAGTCGATATACTGAGCTAGAAAAACTTTTTTGTTGTTTATTGGTTCATTTTGTGTTTTTTTTTCTTGCATTTTTATTTAAGGAAAGAAGTGCTTTGACTTGTTGAACCCAAAAGTGGACTCATCCAAGAGCAGTAAAATGGTAGTGCTCCACTCTCTTTCTAATTTCTTTCTGCTATAAAAAAAGATGCTTCAGTTTCTGATATATTCAAATTAAAATAACGTACCTCTTTCAGTACTCTTTTCTTGCATCCAGAGAAGAGCAGTGAAGCTGGGGAAGGGTCTGGAGCACAAGTCTTGTGAGGATTGGCAGAGGGAGCTGGGGGTGTTTAGCCTGGAGAAAAGGAGGCTGAGGAGATTCTATACCGATCTCTGGAAGTACCTGAAAAAGGGTTGTAACAAGGTTGGTCTCTTCTCCCAGGTAACAAGTGACAGGATAAGAAAAAATGGCCTCAAGTTGTGCCAAGCATTTACTTTGGATATTAGAAAAAATTTCCTGATGGAAAGGGTTGTCAAGCTGTGTTTCCAGCCTGCCCAGGGAAATGCTAGAGTCAGTCACCATCCCTGGAGGTATTTGTGGATGTGCAGATGTGGCTCTTGGGGGCATGGCTTAGGGGTGGGTTTGGCAGCGCTGTGCTGGTGGTTGTTCTCTGTTATGGATCTTTTCCAACATAATGATTCTGTGGTTCTGTTCTTAGTTATGACACACATTCAGTGTGCTGTTGACAGTCATACCTGGCATCTTCTATTTGACATTTTTAAATTGGGGTAGTATTTAGTAACTTCATGAAACTCAATGACACACCTGGGCTGAAGGAGACTGCTGAGTACTGCCAATACCTTTTTCTTGTCTTTAACAATTCAAGAACCACTTTTTGATACTAAAAAGAATGAAGTTGCTAAAATTTGATGCTTTACATCTGTAAACAGTAATTAAACATCTGTGAATAATTGTACATTAACAGACTAGCATTTAATTTTTTAAAAAATAGAACAGTGCCATTAAAACACAGACTGTAGCGATGCACAACCATAAAATTCTTCATTGCTGTAAAATAACAATAACAAAAAACAGCTGCCTTTCAGAGGGATTAGTGCTGATGTCATTATAGCTTTCTCACTTTCTCTATTTTGCAGTGACATATGACAGTCTACTCCCCTTAACTCTTCATCTGGCATCAGTACTGCATCTGTCATATGCCAAGCCTCATAAATGCACATCCTTTTAATGTAAAATCAATAAATCACCAGGTCAACCACCCATTCCTGTGAGTAGAGACACATTTTATTTAGAAAACAAAGCCTTCAGTAGATGGCTTTGAGAGCCTTTGTAAGAGTATCCTATTCTTTCTAATTCTTCAAGGATGGGGGAATCAGTATCTGGCTCTGTTAGATATCAGAGGGGGTCCACTCTCCAGAGAATCCTTGTTCAAGAAAGATAAATAAATGTCTTATTGGACCCTGAGGGAATTTTTACAAACAAAACAAACAAAAAAATAAAGCTAGACAAATTATACCTGTCATAATGAATATTTTGTCACAAATACTCTTCTTTGTACTAGCAGTCTTTTGGAGAACTGCAGTATATATGATTATCTTCTCCTTTACTTTTCCCTTATTCCTTCAGAAAATCTAAATCAATACTTGGATCAAATAATGAATGAATATATTTGAATAGCAGTATTTGCATGACTACAGTTTTCAAGTGTCAGGCAGTCTTGACACATTAAATTTCTTAGAAGCCTATTGCAACGCAAGGAGTAAGCAGAAGGAAAAAGAAATAACAATCATGAAGTGAAAAGTTACAAAAATTGGCATTAATGTATCTCTTTGGACTAAATTGTCTTTTTCTTGAGAATTTGAGTCCGAACTTTTAACAGGCAACAGGGGTCTTTACACTGACTACAGCGAGCTTTGCATTATTTCTTGCTAGACAGGTATGGAGGGACAATATTAAGGATACCTGTACTTAGAAAGGGACCTTTCCAATCCACAGGTTTTGCTTTCAGTTTATTAGGATAACACAGATTAATGTTTGAGCCCATTGTAAAGTGCTAACAGCATCCATATTATAGAAAGTTCTGCAACTTATTGAAAAACTTTAAGCTTCATAAGCTCTGCTTAGTGAGCTCCTGTTCTGTTCTAAATTACCAACTCCGGTATTATTGCAAATCCAAGTAAACTCCCTGGTGATTGCAGATTACAGTCACAAATCCAAAAGGTACAGCACAATATACTTTTCTTAGCTAAATTAATTATTTCAGTTCTGGGCAACTCAATAGTGAGAACTGAACCACCAGCTGGCTAATATGTACAGTCAAAACATTTAGCAGCAGGTTTTTACATTAGTAACAGCAAGAATCCATTTCACGGAAGACAACAGAGAATAAATGATTCTCATTTTAAGAGTCCTTAAGGCTAAAGTGCTTTATCCTCCTTAAATGTTCTGACTAACTAGCACCACATGATGTCATCAAGATTAATTTTATGTAGGTAGTTTCTCCTGCAGAAATACTGTAGAAATGTGTAGAAGACTATGGGAAGTAGGGGAGACAAAGGAGAGCAATTTATGCAAAATAAAATTTTCCAGCTTCATAACCAAGCCTTACATGTCTTATTTCTCTTTGGAGTGTGGAGAAATCTCCTTTTTCTCTAGTTGCTGATGATGTGATTGAAAGCTCAAAGATGGAAGGGACTAAACTCTTCCCTTTTCTCAGAAGTTTTCTATTCCATGAGTCCATACATAAGCTAGATGTTTTTTAGAGAGAATTTTGCAAAGGAATGATGCGACATTTTTTGGAAAGCATACAAAAGACAGTAAATCTAGGAATGTGCAGTATTAGTTTTCTATCAACTGGGCCATCAAAGATACATGGTAGGTTGGGTTATGATGGAGCTTTTTGGTTTTGTCCCATTCCCACACTTCCCACCTCCCTGGAAACACCTTTTATCATATAATTTGTGGAAACTACGTTAATTGTAAAAAATCTTGTTATTCAATGGCACAATCAGTAGTGCTTTAGCTATCTGAACTTCCAATAAAGTCAAAGGAGGCACAAATTTGTTATGTAAGCATCAGTGTCCAGTTTCAATGGGAAAAAAACCCTCCAGAATGCCCAAAAGGTATCTATCAGAGTAGTAGGTATGACACAAAAATTGTTAGAGACGTTGATGAGTCTGATTTGTTTTTTGTTGGTCTGTTTCGTGAGATCTCTGATCCAGGTTTGCTGCAATTGACAGGAATTGGTCCATTAATTGTAATGAAAAGATAAAGACACAGGATATTTTGGAGACCCACATTCTTCTGGCATGACAGTTTGAGGCCAGGAGGATTACCGTAATGCATTTCAAATGACACTAGTTGCCTGTGATAAAGAAATCAAACTGAGTGCTTGCATTTTAGCCAAAATCATCAGTGGATGTTGTCATTTCTTCGGCTATACAGTGGGATAAACTGAGTAGTTCTCCAGATCCACTGATTTGTTTGCCTGAACATAGCTTATCTAAACACACATAAAAATATTGGACAATCTGTCTGCCTGTGTCAAATTCTGTGTGAACTGACCCATATGTTCCAGGTTACATTCTTAGTTGTCTCAACCAGTTTTAGAAACTGGTTTTCAGCAATTAAATTGAGACCCATTAACTTTCCAGATCTTCTTTCAGTGTAACAGGAGACTTCCACACTCCCAGATGATGTCACAGATGTGTTGGGGTGTTTCAAATTAGACCCTTTATTAGACACTTGCTGTGGAGGCATCTGTATTTATATTGGTACCATCTGAAGCTAATGCTTGGTGTGAGCACCTAGAGATGCATTTGGTGATTTAATATGATTTATGCAGGGCTTGATGTTCCCTAAAATTCAACGTAGTCAGTGAGGAAAGTAAGATCTTCCAAAGGGAATTTCAGAAAAGAAATATTAAATAGATGCTTTTTGCATGCTGTGCAGGTAACCTGCAGCTAGGATGGGCAGTCAGTTGGAGCCAGTTTTTTTTTAAATTGGAGCCAATTTCACATGTCCAGTTGGAGCATTTGAAATTCCTTAGATGGTCTGTCACATCATTATGGGATTGACAGATAAATCCCAGGTACACTGGAGATCCACAGTATTCTGACATGGTAGCTGGAAGCTAGGCATAACATTTTGAGGCATCTCAAGACAGTAGAGACACCAGATAGACAGTATGTCCGGGCATTCTATCCTCTTGTATGGACAAATTTCCCCTTCCAACCCAAGACTTTCTATGATTCTGTGAAATTCCGGTGTTCCCAGAGAATGCTTCAAAGAATAATACACACAATTTATGAGTGCAAAGCAGTTATTTGCTGAGTGATACACACAACAGTTAACTGGGAGTAATGAGCTACTCAGCTAAAGATTAACATGATCCTGCAGTGAGATACCCAAAACTTGATATTTCAGCTGGGAGACCACTCAGCATTTAGACAACGGTTGACGCTCAACATTGCTGGGTTTCCATTTCTGCTTTTTGCCTTTGTGATTTATTTCTTCCTATGTCAGGTTTTGTTTTTCTCAAATCCTCAATCAGCTAAACGATTGCTTAGCACTTGCTCAGCTATATCTGGTCTTGCTTTCCTTATGTTGTGTGTTCTAGCTAATGAACTTTTCTCCATCAGGCTGGGGCAGTCCTGCCTTGCCTCACTGAGAGCAGACTGCCTGGGCTGAGGGTTACAGAAGGGAGTACGAGGTCTCCAGGAGAGTTGCCTTTTTCTGGGAAGGTAGCTGGAGGCCAGGAAGATTACCACAGTGCCTGAAATAATGCTGAATTTGCGCAGCTAGGTCCTCCACAGGTTAGTATTCCTCCACAGGTTAGTATTCCTCCACAAAAAACTCCTGCTAGTTCTTTGATAAGTGCAGTCCTAGTGAAGTCACTAGAACTTTGTCCAGCCTAAAACTGAAACTCTGACGAATTGTGTTGAGAAATCCTAATCTTGGAACAACATTGATAAATTAATTGTGCAATTATGCTTATTGAAAATAGTTGCAGGAATGAATAAAGAAGATCTTTCCTCTTATTTTTTTCCCTGAAGAGCCCTGTATGTATTTTAAAACCAAGACATGTCAGAGTGAGAAACACTGACAAAGAAGAAAATGAAAATATTTCTGTGTCACAAAAATGTGTAGGCAAATCTAAAAGAATATGTTCAAAATGCTATTTTCAGGTTGTAACTGGTACTTGACATAGCCCACATTCCTCTAACTATCCATGAAATATCTCTACAGACATTTTTTCTAGACAGACGGTCTCTGCTTTGTCTGTTGAAAGAAGGCTTTGGAAATATAGCACCAAATGCCAGTGACTATGATTACATTTTCACTGTGAATAGCAATAATTAATATATTATCTGTTTACTGTTTTTTAAACACAGATTAGAATATTGCCAAATTAATTTTTTCCCACAATTAACACACTGGCTATGAAATTGTGATAAATAAGTGTATTAAATAACTTGTTTACAGAAAATTAAAAGAATCTGATGGAAGCATTTATTAAATATTTTTCTGCCCTACTTTTTGAATACCTTGATGGCCTTTTTTTTTTTTTTTTTTTAATTTTCATCACCAGAAGAGAACATTCTTCCATTCCATGAAGAGTGGAGTGGAAATGAATAGAAATTTCGTATTTTTCCATGGTAGGATAATTTTTAATATTGTCATAATGATGTTGATAATATTATGACCTTTCTTCCTTTCTTTCTTTTATTTTTTTTTAATACATAGATGTAGGATATGTTAGACAGACATCCAGATAGCTTTCAGAGTTGGGGAAATGATGATGCTTAAAGATGTTTTGATTTGTTCAGGGACAAAAAGATCTAGGGCAGGATGCTGTGTTGCTTAAGCATGCACTTTTATCTCACAGGAATCAGTGGGAGAGAGAAAGATGATGATTAAAGTATTGCTTGCATGCATTCCTTGAAGATGAAAGGTGTAATTCTGGCCTAGTCTGTCCAGTCCTATCCCAGTCATGTTTATAGTTTTCTTTTTATTTGAAAGCTGATTAGACAAAATAGGTGAGGGGAGGATGTATCAGTTGAACAGTGTATTTTTTTCTGTAAATTTTTAATGAATCTGAAAATTGATAGCTTTAAAATGAAAATTTTGAATTAAACATTCTGTGGGGAATTTTGTTATTTTAAAATGTTAAAATAGTATTCTGGAGAAATGAAAAAGTACAAAATAATCTCAACTTTTAAAAAAATCTCACTTTATTTGTTTTTTTTCCTTTACATTCTGAACCCATTTACTTTGCCTGAAATTCACCAAATGTTTTTCTTTAGATAAACCGTGTATTTTTCCCAAAAGTAAGCTGAATCCAGTCCTTACATTTTGCCACTTTTAGCATGCTGAACTAGTTTGCTACTTTGATGGGTCAGTGTTTCAGATATATCAGGGATTGAATCCCAAAGTCAATTTTCCAGATATTTAGGCAATAAGACATTGTGAAGGAAATTCAGAGCTTCTCTGGGAAAGATAAAACAACTGAAAATTAGTGTTGTCATTAAATATAAAATATTTCCAAATATTGAAATAGAATACAGATGAACACCAGGTGCAGAAAATAATAGTTGGAAGATGTCTAGAGCAAGAAAACATGTGAAGAAGTTGAAAAAAAATTGTGAAACGATAGCCTGTCTACCCCAAAACCTGTGTGGCCAACATTCTTCTTACAGCTTTTCAAAGAAAGGCAGCTCAGGGGCTGTTACTCCCTTTAAACAGTGTTTAAATCAAAAATTTGTTATTGGCAAAACCACACTTTTCATACCAAGCCGAAAATACATTGTGAATATGGTGCAAAGGTTACCAGTTTAACCAAATAATTGTTACTGTTCCAGGTCTAAGTACAGAAAAGAACACAATCATAGAAAAATAGCCCAATACAAATACAATTTAAAACGATACACTCCCAGTATAGGTTTACGTGTAAATGTGCCTCTTTTCCCTGTGGTTATGCTTACCCTTCCTCTGCTCCTCTGGTTCTAAGGGCCGTCAGCACTCATCTTTGTTGACTCGAGTGGTGTCAACATTACAGCTTTGTACTAGCAGAAGGCCACTGCTGGTGCTGGGCAATGCTTCCTCCCTGCTCCTGGGTTTACTTGGGAGCATACTTGCAAATTTTTCTAAATTTTCTGTTGAGCCTGCTTGCTTTTTTTTCCTTCACTATCTCCCAAGGCAAATCTGCATATAAGATACATAGGTATTCCTGACCTTTGTTCATTGTTGCCCTTGAGTTGAAGTTAGCTTTACCCAGCTTCTGAGACTGCATCCCTGTAGTGACCAGGATTTATTTGTAGGTGAAACCACAAATAGGTGGTAAGTGATTTATTTGTAGGTCTGCAGCCTCCCTATCCTCCCCTATATCAGCACCTTCACAGTCTATGCCACCATCCTATGCTTGCACCACCCTGCATAAACTTTTATTCTAGAGCCAAAGGTACTTTGTTCTGTGCCATTTATGTTTTAAAAACATGGATAATGTTCATTCAATACAGAATTACTGCTTACTTTTACTGTCCTTGAATCATATGTATATATATGTGTGTGTGTGTGTGTATGAGTCAACATTGTGATGAATATTTCTGAGCCACCTCAGATCTAAAGCTAGTTAGAGAAAAAACAAAACTTTCAAGGCTGGAAAGGTAATGCCCCATCAAATAAAATAATTTTACAATCACTTTGCTAAGTGAAGAAATTAAAACGTTAATTGTGATCTAATCCCTGGCTTCCAGATAAACAAAATAAGAGGCTGATGTCCAGTTTTGAGCCCTCTGAAGAAGAATTTATCTCATTTTTGTATTTTTGGTGTCACTACAGAGAGGGAAAAAAATTAAAATTTGCACTAATAAATGTCAAATTAGCAGATGTTCAACAGACAACTAACAGCAAATGTTGGAAAAATGCTTTCAGTGATACAGAGAAGTCTTCAGATCAAGGCAGTGAAGTCAGAGCATGGAGTTAGATTGTTCTAAGGAAGATTTGAAAGATTATAACAATTTAGCACACCACTTATCTTACATAAATATTGAAGATTTGTAGTGTGCCTTCTTTTTCCTTCATATAATGCAAGTCTATTGTATGATGGATACTTGATATTTTTTTATTGCCATATGGGATTATATGACATAATAAAATGATGATCCCTTGCCTCATACAGAAAGCAAAAAATAAAATTGAAAATTTACAGATGGGAAGTGGTTTTAAAAATATCATTGGTTTATAGAGAAAAGTTTTTTCTTTAAAAAAATGGCTTAAGTCAAAATGAAAAAAAGCAAAGATTTTTGCTATTTCACGTATGGGATTTTGGTTCCTTTTGCTTAACTCAAGTTTTTCATTATATAGGTTCATATTTAGACAATCTTACCTTTGGATAAGAGTAGGAAGAAGGCATGGATTTGATATTGAAGGAAGAAATTTCACAAACATAGAAAGTTTACAAAGTAAAATCCCTTAAGCCATTTCAAAGGGCCATAGTACCTTAAACTCCAAGAAGTTTAAGCTTTCTGATAGTTTTGACCTTTTGGTTGTATTTCTCCAGAGTGTTATCCCACTGTAATTTGTTTTAAGAAGGATAAAGGAAAACAGGAATCTCATGCAGTTCAACAAACACAGGTGTAAAGCCCTGTGCCTGGGGAAGAACAACACCATGGACAAGTACAGGCTGAGGAAGGACTGGATGGAAATCAGCTTTGCAGAAAAGCAACTGGAGGCGTGAGACGTGAGCATACTGGAGCAAGTCCAGTGAAGAATCACTAAGATGATTAAAAGGCTGGAGCCCTGGAGATATGTGCAGAAGCTGAGAGAGCTGGGACTGTTTCGGCATGGAGCAGAGAAGGCTGAGTCCAGGGGCAGGATCTTACCAACTTGTACAAAGTTGAAGGAACGGTGCAAAGAGGATGAAGCCAATTTCCTCTTAAGCCACAGGACCAGAGGCAGTGAGCACAAACAAAGAGAAGAGGTCCTCTCTGGATATCAGGAAATGCTTTTTGACTGTGAGGGTAACCGAGCACTGCCACTGGGTGCCCGTGGAGGTGGTAGAACCTCCGTGCTTCGAGATACTTAAAAATCTGTCTGGACACAGTCTTGGGCAACCTGCTCTAGGTGGCCCTGCTGGAGTAGGGAGGTTGTTCCAGTTGACCCCCAGATGTCCATTTAAACCTCGGCCATTCTCTGATGTCGTGATCATGGTGCTTTAATGTTGGTGATTTGCACCACTCTCTCTTCCATCATTAAAGCAGGAAAATTTCTGAAGAGTTTGTAAAAGGCTTTTTAAGAAGTCTTTGCCTATAGACAAGTCTATAGACACTCAAATGAAATTTCCACATCACAATAAGAAACTTCAAGGTCTTTTATTGTGAAGGAACTTTAAAATACTGTTATCTCTACTAATGTTTTTTTTGGCTCTTGCTTACTAAAATGTTTTGTGATTGTGAAGGTACAAAATGAAGTTGCTTTAAGAGATCCAGAATTCCAAGTACAGCTGGATGTAGACGGAAGTGTGTAGTCATGTGGTTATCTTTCGGTACTTAAAAGACCGAGTACGACTTTCATCAGCATTTTCAGTTTGGACAAAGGAGCTTCAGAAAATGCAGTTGCATGGACAGCAATGAAGATTTCTCAGCAGTATTTTATAATTTAGTTGTCATTTTATGCTGTTGTTTTCTATGTAGCTGAGATATTTGTCTGATTAATTTGAATGAAACAGCTGTTCCTGGGTCAGAACAAGCAAAGTCAGAAATTGAACCAGGTCCCTTACATCTCACTGTGAAATACAAGTATTCTCTTTCATCTTATAATTTAAATTCTTGTGAGAAAAGTTCCAGGGAAGTAAGGAATAGATGTACTTCTATAGAAGTACAAAGTAGGTACATTTAACTTTGAATGTCATGCAGCAAAAATGCTTTTCAGTGTCTTTCAATTCATGCCAATTTGCATTAGAAAAGTGTCTAAGTAGTTAACTTATTTAAATAAGAGCTTTGAAGAGAAGCTCAAAATTCTGCATAAAAGATAGGTATTCAGCAATGTTTACTGAATTAAAGAAAATATCTTTCAAGAAGAAAATCTATTTCTTTGCATATAGGCCTGAAGATTTTTTATTGAGATACTATGCTGGATGGTTGAATTTGAGTTGATAATTTACAAAGACAAACAGTATAAAAGTAATTTTAAAAAAAGGCCATGTAATTAAGCATAGCTAATGCAACCCCAGTAGTATTCAGGTTTATATTTGTGCCTGTGTTTATTCATGGAAATAAAGGTTGCTGAGAAACCACAAGGTTTTAAGTTTAGATTTCAAAATCTAAAAAAAATTTTAAAAAATTAAAAAAATAAAAAATCTGTTTTTAAATTTAATTATTAATAATCTGACTATTGTTGAAAATGTCTCTCTGAGACACCAGCTTGTATTTCAAAAAGATTGTCAGAGCCCCACCTATGTATATTAATGTTACAGCATCCATTTAAAATCTAAATACTGTTTTGAAGAAAAGCTTGCACATTGTGAGTAGGTGATATACACATGTTTGATTGTATCCTGTTGACCCCATTTTGACGGGACATTAACTTCCATTATGCAGTTCACTTGTGTTTCACCTGATATGTCAGGCGTAGTCTATTGTAAAGAGTCAAAGCTTCACAGAGTATTCAGATAATATAGCCAAGATTTGCTTGGAGATCAAGATGAAGTATTTACTCTGAAGCACGAAACAAAATGGTTTTATTGTAAATAAAGTTGTGCACAGAAGCGTGAAATTGAGAAAGTTCTTAAAGCCTCTGGGAATGGAGGGAGCTAGTGCTTCTGCCACATTTGACACCCTTGGTTGGGTGATTTCTCTTCAAAATGGGGTGAAATAGGATAAGAAATCAAGAAGTGCCCGTTTTGCAGACCCTTTAATTTCTTAGAAGGTTATAATGTTGAGAGCCAGTAAAATGCATGACCAAGGGAAAAAGTATTCTATCAGTAAAATGTTACAGTGACATGAAGTGAGTGTATCAAAAGTTTGCTGCAGTTTAGTTTTAGCTGGTGGATGTTTTCTTGTTTGTTTAGGGGTTTTTAATAGAATGTATTTTATTACTAGCAAAATTCTTCATTATTATTAGTGCTCTTTTGCTTTAATTCTCTAAGGCAGTTCAAAAGTAGTACTTATAAATTGTTTCACAGAGCTTTGAATGGGTTCCTTGTCGACTAGGCCTGTCCTGCAGCTCAGCTAGAGCATCCCAGAAATTAATTAACCTGTGTGTTCCAAAAGAGGCAATTTTAGAGTGCCTGAACAAAATGCGTCTGTGTAAAGTGATACAAGTTATCAAATGGACAGGGTGTTAGCTGGAGAGAGATCATCCAATTGCAGATTAAATCTCAAGAGGTGTTTGAGGTCCTAATGTCGTTCAGAATGGATAACCAATAATTGTAGATCAATTAACTCATAATAAATGGGAAAATTTGAGGTTCTGTTTCTTGTATTTTAATAAATTTAGCTTATAGTCTTAGTAGTTTTCTTTGGAAGTCAGGATAAATATAAATTTATTTGCTGGTCTTCTCTATAGGCTTTCTGTCATTGTTTTGGAACATTTCACTTCTTGGCATTGAGCCATGCATGATTTTTGGGGCGTTCTAAACTAAAACTTCCGTGATCACAGAAAAATAAAATGTAGATGGCTTAATTAAAGAACCTGTATATAGTCACCTATAGTACTATTTGAAATACCATGAGATACCTTTTTCAGTTTCCAGCTGTTACTTCAGAAGAGCATAGACCTTGATATAACCCAGGACATAATATCTTATATCGTGAGTATCATAGAACATTCCAAATAACACTAGACATCTTTATTTTAGTCACCTAAGTTGACATCAAAGTTATATTACACTCTTGGAAGAGGATAGAGTTGCTTATGTTTAGGGACCAGTATTCTTTGGGTGGGACTCAGTTGCAAACTAGAATGCTTAGATTTAGTTGTGTACTACACAGGTGCTTACAAGCAAGCCAAGTGTCTGACTTCCCTTCCCAGTCAAAAGACATCTAGCAAATACAGACAGTGGAATCCAATGATCCATTTATTGGTATCAAATCAGTGTCCATATTTGACATCTCGGAAGGTAGTAGACACTGCTTTGGTAGATGAACCAACATCAGGAATTAGCTCTCCAGGCCCTGACTGAATTGGCCAAGGGCAGCTTCTGGTTCCTGCACATAGGTGCTTAGTGTTGCTTAAGCCACTTGTGGGCTTTCTGGGACATTTTTCCAGGCTTACCAAATATGACAGCACTTATGTCACTCCTGGAGTAGCAGCTGAAGGGTAGGTGGGGTACATTACTAAATTTCAAATGGTGCTCAATACTTAGGTTCAGACAACTTAATTAAAATTTTCATCCCTGATGATGATAGTGGGAACCAGGGCATGTGAATAAATGTGGGTAGTTTCATGTGAGAGTTGAATCTTATCCTTCGTGTCTGGGGTTTTTTGCTCTAATGGGGTTGTATATACCACATGAGACTCCCTGTCCTTTAGTTGCCAGCCCAGAAGGACATGAATCTCTCTGAGATCTTGCGTTGCTTCAACCAGGATCATGCCAATATCTCAGATAAAAGGGCATATTGAAGGGCCCTAGACACTTCAGGCAACTGTGGGAAATCTCTAAATATGTATGTCAATGAAGTGATAACTGTTCAAGAGCTTCGCAATCTGAAAGTGATCCTGAATTGAAGTATAACAACAAGTAGTTTTTAAGTATGTTTTTTAAGTCCTCAGGGTATTTAGAAAGAGGAGGAGAAAAAAATAAAATCGATATTACATACCTACACTTTAAAAAGAATAATTACAGTTCTTAAAAGTGTTATCCTTTCAATTAGATAGGTCAGTATGTAAGTATCCCCTAAATAGAATTTACCGAGATTTTTCCCAACAAAAATAGGCAAACCATCATACACAATATATGTGAAATTGACATATTTATTTACTGTATAAACAACCCTAGATTCTATGTTATCTGTGAAATAATCAAATCAAAACACTAAAGACCCAAAAGGTAGGAGACTACTAATCCCCACAGAAATGTTACTATTTAAAAAGTTGAGTGATAATCTGGAATACTTAAAGAGCACAAGCTGAGGAGTGGAAGGACAGGCAATTGTTTTCCCACCGAATGAGGTGTTTAATGCTGCCAGCTTCACTCTTGGCTGTATTTGCTGTAGCATTCTCTGTCAAACTACTTAAGCAAAGACTTGAATCTTCTCTGGGAACATATGAGAAATGAGCTGTGACTTTCTTAGTAGGTATTGGAAAGAAAGAGCACTGATACCAGTGATTTTTATAGAGAGAAGAAAAGAATTTGTGTTAGAACAAAATGTTGATACCTGATACACTATTTAGTGCACATGCTGTTTTTTTCATGTTTCCTGTGATAGAGTAGGGCCTCTATAGTAGTATTGTCAGTGGCATGATGTCAGCTAACTGAGAATAATGTTTTTTCCTAGTCAGAGACTTTAAAAGTTGAAATAAAGATAGAACATTTGTGAAAGAAGGGAAAAACCCCAGATGTTGATATGCATAAAAGTAGATTAGAGTATAAGGACATTGTTTTTTTCTGGTTCAGAGGTCTACATCTTTTGCTTCACAAGGAACTATGAAGATTACAAGCCTCTGGCAGCATAAACTCTAACCTCAGACATTCTTTTTGTTTTGCTGCTACTTGGAAGAGTCTATGGTTTCATTACATTCCAGCGCAGAGCTACTGGAATGTATTTATAACCCATAGATTACTTGTCATTTCAAATTGCTGCCTATTTCACTGCAGTTAACCTGGCACGAAGTGCCTTTGGTTCTCGACAGTCCCTTGCTTTTGCCATATTTGTTGGCTTTGATTGATTGGCTAAGTATTTTCCATGCTCCCCTGTTGGTTTTGTTCCTTTGAGTCTGTCATGATCTCACAGACTGCCTCTGTAGTAATGATTTGGACTTGTTATCTTTCCCGTGTGTCTTGAGGTTTCTGGAACTCAGCGTTTAGCTTGGTGCAAAAGCTTGGTTCCTAACAGCAGCTCCCTCCATTGTACAGATAGGACTCAGCTGTTCTGGAGGTGACTTTAGCCTCTGACTGGCATTCACAATAAACTGCCTAATTTACAAACTCTACATCTGTCTTTAGACAAAAGTAGCGTTTTTATAGTTAGACTAAAACTCATATTCATTACTTATAGCAAAGTTTTTGTTGTACAAATGAGGAAAAATAAATGCTCCGTTTGACTACAGAGGGACTAAAACAAATCCACAGTGTTTGGCTCTGATCTGATAATTTTCTGGTTTTCATTTTTTTTTGTTTTCATTCCCATAAATTGGCTCCATTTAATACTGAATTAATGGGCTGTCTCTCCCTTGGTTCTAATTTCTGCATCAGAAATTCTGGTTCTAATGCCACACATTGTTGTATTTCCAAACTCCTGCTATTCTGGCAGATGTGATTTGATACCATGTGTGAAGGACTTGGATCAAAGTAGACTTTTATTTATACAAGGCGGGGAGACGATATCCAGTGAGACTCAGAGGCTTATCCTTAATCATTTAGTTTTAGTTAAATAATTATGCTTTGATACACAGTCTTTAAGGCTCTTTATTCTTAAGTGGGAATTTAGGAAACCATGCCTAAGTGTCTTGGCATGTACATTTTCTTTTTTTCTTTGCCTGTTCTGCTTAGGAATAACCTTCAGCCCAGTTACCTGTGGCGTGTCTCTTGTTGAAGTTTGGAGACTTCTGTTTCATTGCTGTAGAAAGCCTGACTCCTCTGTTGGCTCACTTTCCATTACAGGGATTCTCAGGAAATAGAAGCATTGATTATTAAGCCTTCTCAATCTCTTCCATGGCAAGGGATGACTGAATAAAAGAGCACCATGAGATGTCAAAAATGCGTAACCCGTTCCAGTAGGTTTAACTCTGTGGTAATGCAATAGAGCTGCTGCTGAAGAAAGAATGGGGTGTCCTCTGCAAGCTCTGCATCGAGTGCACTGCTCTTGCATTTGTAAGTGCATGGCGATACCCGTTGTCAGCTGTAAGGAACTTCAAATGCCATCTCTAATCTTGTGCAATTGTTTTGTTCTGCTCTGTGTTGCTCTGCTTTGAATGGTATTTTTTAAAGCAATGCAACCTGACTTTCATGGTAGAGACACAGATGGCTGTGAACTGATCTTGTTAGACTTAGTTAAAATAAAATGACAGATGTACCTTAGAAATTGAATACAGGTGCTGCAAAGAGAGTTATTACTTTTTATCTGACTTTATTTGGAGACAGCTGGTGCTACAACTTTTTTCTTTTTTCTTTTTTTTTTTTTTTGATAATGGGGATTCAGGCATTTTATTTCTTTTCATCTGATATGTCACTTTTAAAACATCATTAAAGGACTCTGAAGATGTTACCAACTGTAATAAATAAAAAAAGGATTTGATTTTTAGAGTTGCCAAGTATTGTAGTCTCAGAATGATAGAATCTTGTTTTACCCAACCCTGCCATGAACAGGAACACCTTCCATTAGACCAGGTGGCTCAAAACCTCATCCACCTTGGCCTTGAACACTTCCAGTAATTTCAGTATGTTTTCGCTTGTTTTTTTTTTTTAAATTGACTACCTCAAACAAACGAAAGAATAAAGTGAAAGCATTTTTTTCCAAGTATTTTTCTATATTTGCACCTGAGTCCAGTCTAATCAATATAAACATAGTTAGGCATAATGCCTATATATATTTTGCAAAGGAGATTTTTTTTTTTACTAAAATACTGAAAATTAAATTCTTCTATACTCCTTCATGGTACTTCATATCATATCTGCAACTCCCATTAACTTTTTACCCTGAACAGCACTAACTGCAAATTAAAACCTTTTATTAAATCAGTCCAGGAAGATTTTGTGGAACTGTGTGCCTATATATCATCACATTTTAATCAGAAAAAAAAAAAAAAAAAGAGTATCAGAGTCTTTTGTTAGATTGACTGACTCAGCTGAAATGGGGCTCTAAAATATGTTTAGATGTGAACCAGAAGGAGAAAAGTGAAAAATTAGCTACTAGTTAGAAGCAGTTGTGTTTGGTTATGTCATTCTGCTAATTAGTAAAGCAATTTGAGAGAAAAGGGTGTGTGGCAGTTGGTGAAAGAAGGGGAGGTTAATAAAGCAGAGGTGGGAAGATCATTATTGTGCATGGGGCTGACAGAAGCAGGTGGCGAATGCCTATGCAGTGTTCAGGGCTCGTTGGCAGGGTGTCACAGAAAAATGGAATGTGCAATATCTTATGTTCAGTCCATAACTTTTACTGTCCAGTATAATAATGGTTTTTAGCTTCCAGGCTCATATGTTGAAGGTATTTTATAGGTCTCACTTAAGGGACAGAGGGATAGACTGTTCAATGAAAAAATGGTTTCTGACGACAACTGGCTGTTTCTGTCCTCTGCCAGTTGGCTTTTCTCTTTGAGATGTAGCGTTCATTTGGTTTCAACTGTATGGCTGCTACAATGACTTTCTGTGCAGTGACTGAAAGGTGTTACAGCCTGGGGGGAACAGCTGTAGGGCATGTAGCTTTTGATGACTCAAGTGTCCAACTATTTAAATGTTAGCATAGAATGTAAATTGAAAACTTTTACTCCATAATGGTCTCATGTCATTGATATTTGTTAAGTCTGGGCAATTATCCCTCTAATCCTGTTGGGTGAATTTAGAAGATGCTTTCTAGTCTAGGAAGAGGGAGAGTGACTAAATTTTCTTGTGATACACAAACGTTTCTGGATCAGTTGCTACAGCTTAATTACTTTCTTAAAAATAGATTTCAGAGAAAAGTGATAGGTAACACAAAAAATGCTCAGTTAAACAATGTCGAAAGGTTTTTTCATTACAGAGGTCAGTAATACAAGGCTGTATAGAATTACTGTATAATTTAAGTCTGTTCCAAGATACAAACTGGTTTTGCCAGGGGAGTGCTGATTGAAGGTTGTCTTGTAGTTATTAGAATCATGGATTCATAGAATGGCTTGAGTTGGAAAGGACCTTAAAGACCATCTACTTCAAATTCCCCTGCCATGGGCAGGGACACCTTCCATTAGATCAAAGCCCCATCCAACCTGGCCTTGAACACTTTCAGGGATGGGGCATCCACAGCTTCTCTGAGCAACCTGTTCCAGTACCTCACCACCCTCATGGGAAAGAATAGCTTCCTAACACCTAATCTAAATCTACTTTTTAAGCCCTTTTCCTTCGTCCTGTCAGTACATGCCCTTGAAAAAAAAGTCCCTCTCCATCTGTCTACTTGTAGACTCCCTTCAGGTACAATTCAGGTACAAAAGCCACAATTAGGCCACCCCAAAGTTTTCTCCCAATTTTGCTCTCTCTGAACAATTGCTATCTCTGAACAATCCAAATTTCCTTTCTTCATAGGAGAGGTGCTCCATCCCTCTGATTAACTTGGTGGCCTCTTCTAGACTCACTCCAGCAGGTCCATGTCCTTCCTGTGCTGGGGACCCCAGAGCTGGATGCAGCCCTGCAGATGGGATCTCACCAGAGCAGAGCAGAGGGGCAGAATCCCCTCCCTCCCCAGCTGACCACACTGCTTTGGATACAGACCAGGATATGTCTCTGGGCTGTGAGTGCCCATGGCTGGGTCATGTCCAGCCTCTCAGCCACCAGCACTCCCAAGTCTTTCTTGGCAGGACTGCTTTCCATCTGTTAATCCCTCAGTCTGTGTGGATAACAGGGGTTGTCCTGACCCAGGTGCAGCACCTTGCGCTTGGTCTTGTTAAACCTCATGAGATTCCCATGGGCCCACTTCTTGACCTTGTCCAGGTCCCACTGCATGGTATCCTATCCCTAAGGTATGGCAACTGCATTGCTCAGTTTGGTGTCCTCTGCAGCCTTGCTGAGGGTGCACTCAATCTCTTTGTCATTAATGAAGATATTAAATAACACTGGTCCCAACATGGGTCCCTGAGAGACACTCCTTGTCACCAATGTTCATCGAGACTGAGCCATGGACCACTACCCTCTGGATGTGACCATCCAACCAATTCCTTTCCCACCTAGCTGTCCACCAATCAAATCCACTTCTCTCCAACTTAGAAGGATGTTGTGGGGAACTGTGTCAAAGGCTTTACAGAACTCCAGATGAATGACTTCTGTAGCCCTTCACTTGTCCACTGATGTGATCACTCTGTTATAGAAGGCCACTGGCTTGATTAAGCAGGACTTGTCCTTGGGGAAGCCATGCTGGCTGTCTCGAATCACCTCCCTGTACTCCATGTACCCTAGCACAGCTTCTAGGAGAATCTGTTTCATGACCTTCTCAAACACAGAGGTGAGGCTGACAGGTTGATAGTTCCCCAGATCCACCTCTGTTCTAATATGGTAGTGTTCTCATAAAGTCAAATGCTCTTATGTTTGAGAACTTAATTGTATGTTGCTTTTTCTTGGTTTTGTCAATGTGGTTGCTGGTGCTATAATTGCATAATACTCCAAGCGAGGCTTAGAGGCATTCAGCTAGACATTGAATTTAAGAAACATCCTACTAATGCTGCAGGAAGACCTCATGGCAAATACTTAACTAGGATGTTAAAATGAAGGCATCTGAAATTATCAGTCCTCTTTGAAACATAACAGCTCGGTAATCATTAATGCACTAAATTTTATTTAGAAATTAATGTATAGAAATACATTGAGAAATTCTTATTTCATGTTCTAAATTGGCTTGTATTTTATCATTTGGTAGAAATCAACATCACTTACATTAAAAAATTAGATACTCTTTGTGTGAAATGCTGAAAGTTTTGAAATAGGTTGTAAAAATATATTCTGGTTACTGATACATGTCTGCTAATGATGCTGGCAGCTCTGGGTAAAATGAATCTTTTGGGATAGTGCTATGTCTCACTTGGTGTTTTAATCAACCACTGGAATTAGCAAAGCTCTTTGAAGCACTGGTAAAGCAATGCCTAAATTAATATATTTAAAGAGATCAAAGGAGTTATCTTCAGTTTTCTACCTAGTTTTGGTGTAAGTGGTACAGATGAGGAAATATTAAAATGAAAGGGAACTTATCAGAAGCTTTTTTTTTTAAAATTCATGATGATGCATTGGTAGTACCTAAAATCTTTAATTGTTAGACATAAGTAAATGGGTTGTGACTTACTATTTAGTTTAACTGTATTTTTTAATCCTGATTCATAGTTTTTATGCTGAGAATAATATTTCCTAGAATGAGGCAAAAGTTTGCTTTTAAGCCTGTTTGTTAGACACTTTGAATATTCTTTGTTCCAGTTTCTGAAATGATATCATAAAATCTGTGTCCTGTAAGTCATATAAGTATAAAGACTGAAACTGATTTTTCAGTAATCTCACACAGTACTTACTCTGTGTCTGAATTGCCCTGTACACAGCAGCTGAGGACTAGCTCTGCTTTGCAGTTGTTGTGATCTTTCCCATTACCCACATTTGCTTTAAAGGATTTAAGGGAATGAATATTAGTAACAAAAGCATGAAAAGTAGTTTGCTTGTTAAAAATGACAATTGAAAAACCCACCATTCATTTGAACGCTAAAGTTACCAAAACTAGTATTTCAATATGACAAATCTACTGCGGTGAAGGTTCTGGAAATTAAGAGAGTCAGTGCAGTGCTCAAAAGTATCCGAGTGAATGAGGAGCTGAAAGGCAAGCTCGAGGAGGTTACAGAGAGATGCATGTTCAGTGACTACAACTAGGACACTTAAAACTCTGGATCTCTGTAAATTATTGAAGTGGTGATAAAGGCCTGATATAGGCCTTTGAAATTATAATGATAATAATCTTTTAAATGTCATAGATAAATGGCTCGGGAAAAGGCAGGGAAAAAGGACCTTGTATTTTTGAGTTTCTTCACTGCATTCTTAGATATATATCTCTGATGGCTGGGAAAAATTTTTAGCAGTTGAACCAAAGGTCAACAGCACTGATTCACTCATTCTTGTCCCAGAAAAGCTTAGCCAGCTGGACAAGATCCACACCTTCCCTTCCTCCTTACTTAGTACAAGGATGAGTTTAGCACAGCATTCTTGCCTCAATAACTGCATTAAAAAACTGCATTAAAAAAAGAGATTCTGAAACCAGAGTAGAGCTGTCCATAACATTGAGATTATGCCAGTATCATTGTAAACATTTATATCTGTATCTTCTTTTGTGTGAATACAACTCTTCTTGCTGGGAAAATCCCTTAAATTCCTTAACAATGAAGGTTGCCTGAGACTGTGGCTTCAGGACTCACAAGGATGCTCCTTCATACGCTTTGATCTGAAGTTCTGTGGAGTTACAATGGAAGCCTATTGCCTTTAGTGTAATTTTCATTTCACTCATATGCTGTTATGAGCCCTTGTGTAAAGAAATTAGAACAAACAGTTATTTGTCATTTTTTCAAGAGAGATGACTGTTGGCAAACTCAGCTCCAATAAAAAGGAACACTGCTTTGGGGGAGAGATTTGAGAAAGCCAGATGGACTTAGGTATTGGCAAGGAAAAGTGGTCTTGAACCTTGTTCTTTTCCTTCTTTAACTCAGCCAGGATCATTTATCATTGACTACTCTTGCCTTTCTAGAATATGATACCGTGACCAAAATGCTGAAAGGCTGTATGCATACTGTTCCAGGCCATGACTGCTGGCAAATCTGTCTGGCTTTTGTGGAATTTGAAGATTACTTTGGAGGCAAATGTGTCTTCACTCGTATTTTTCAAAGGGTTTCCCTATTTCTTTTTTGTCCCCCTTTTCCATTTACCTTTTTCTTCCTCTGCTCTGTTATGCAGAGCCAGAAAATTTTCTTTGGTCCCTTCATATTTCATTAATTGTGACAGTGTGCCTCAGGAGACTGCATCACTCCAGGTAATTTCATCGGTTTCAAAATGGATGTTAGCCAGTGGCCTTGACACTGCAAGTTAATCTTTTATGAAAGATTTAAACAGACAACAATAAGGCGTGGGTGGTATCTTTTTACTTGACTGGGGAGGATTCAAATGTCAAAAGCATACAGCATTCTCTTTAGTGTTTTTCAAATTTTCTTGAATTTCATTTGCAACAGGACACATACTTTGAAAAATCAAAGCAGTCGTGGTAATTTTCAATGAGTTGTCAAATTTACATTTCAGAATCTCTCTTTCTCTCCTCTTGCTTGGATGTAATAAAATGTCATAAAGTCTGACATTCACCCATACATACTAATATATTATGTCCCTGAAAAAAACCCCACAAACTTGAAAGTGCTGACTTTTAGCTTCTACGAGTGCTGTGTAGTAATCACACAAATGCAGTGGTTTATTTATAGAGTAAAAAACTTAGCTTAGTATATGAAATATGACAATGCTGAAAACAGTTCTGAGTCTTTACAGTATTTAAAATGAAATGTCATTAAATATTACTTGGCTTATGTCATTAATACAAAAGATAAAAAGACTTTTACAACTGAGATGCCTGTGATGTCTGTTGGTGGAATTTTGTGTGTTATTTTTCCTATTTTGTAATAAAAATGTGTCCGACATGTGTCTTACTATGGAACATTTCAGAACATCTTCAGTAATAATCTTATTTTTTGCATGTGCTGAAAATTCTTTGGATAAACAAAGAAACAAATGATCTCAAGTCGCATAAAAATATCAGGAGTTTTCTTCTACACTTGGATAATTTCATTTCATTTATTAAGTTGTTTTTATATAATAATTTCCATAAAGTACATTAATGATAAATGATCCAGGTGTGTGAATAAGGAGTTACACAGGTTTATCTGGGTACAGAATGGAACTACAATTACTTTTTAAAAGAACATCACTGTAGGTTAGTTTGCTTTTTTTTAGGCATTGGTAAATGATGGGTATGCAGCTGTACCTGATTAGGGCAGCAGATGCAAAAAACCCAAAAGTTAATGTGGGTTCAAGATAAGATTTTGTTTAAGAAAGAGATGTGAGTTTTCTGTCTCCAAACTAGGTTCTGTTCGTATATGATATATAACTTAACATCATATCAAGAGCTGTCTAAGATCTAAAATAGTAATTATAAATTATCAAATAATAGAAAAGCAGTCCAGATAAACCTTACCTGTGTTACTTAGAGAATTGGCTTTCAGGGAGATCTCAGAAGATGAGACAGAATGATGGCTGGAGGAGCACTTTATCCAAAACATCATCTTTTGTATCTGCTGTCTTATTTTATGTTTTGCCGACTTAATTTACATATTTTAAAATAACTTTCTTTTTATCAGTTTTGATTATGAGACAAATAAAAACAGGGGTCCCTGTTTTTGATGAGTTAATAAGCCTCCATCTGTTTAGAACTATTACTGTTACATTAATTGGTTGTCATGGAAAAATTGTCCACAGTCTGTCTAGGCCTAAAGAGTGGTATGTACCCATTGTTGATCTGAACAGATCCCTTTTTTTATTCATTACCCATCACACTCAATAGCAAGAGCACTGACATCTTGTATTTGAATCTTGGTTTTGGTTATTTGTCCAGTAATTCTGTGGTGCCTGGTTACACCTTCCTGCACAGTTATGCTACTTTATAGTATATGCTACTTATATCTTTACTATTATTACTGTAACATAATCTTTAGATAATTATGTCAGTGTTAAGTGCATCAATGTACTGTAATGACCATCTCTTGTAAAAGAAGGGAGTTTTTGTTTTGATGGTGACAAAACCAACAGGAGAGCTTTAAAGCATGCCATATCTGTTTTGAAAAGCAACACATGTTTGTAGTTAGTCCTTCCAACAACATGACATGTACCAGAAGTGTGCAAGGATACAGAACATGACAATTCAGACTGAAACCCATATCCAGCTCATCCATTGAGCTGCAGAGCTTGTTGGCTGACAGATGAGTGGCAGCACTGAACAGGGAGCTTTTGTGTAATCAAGCTGTTGCTTGGGCATTCTTTTCCTTTGTGAGTCTGTTTTATTACTAGATTTGCAAAAGACTGAACAAAAGAAGTCTTTCTTCCTTGGAATTATTTTCTTCCAAATGTAGGCAAAGGAACATTACTTGTTAGTATGTGATATGTGTGCATTTGCAGGCTGTTCAGTTGTTTTCTGGATGAAATACATCTCAGTTAAATATTTAGCTGTATAAGTTATAATAGTATCAAGGATGTATCAAAAATTGCTAACAAATAATTAAAACGAAAAAAAAATCAAACTTTATGGAGATAACCCCTCAGTATGAAGCTTCTGATTGAGGTATTGCTGACACCATGCAAATCACATTTTGCCTTCCCATGAAGAGTTCCAGGCTCATCAAGAGACAGCTGTAAAAGAAGTTTTCGCTCTCCAATCCTCTTCTTTTGTGCATTTCTTATATTGAGCTCTTACATTTTCATTGTTATGGTTTATCCTTTTGACATATTTATTTGTGAAGATAGTACTTTATACTCTCAGCTACTGGAATTATATTTACAATTTATATATATTTTAATCATGGAAAGAAAAACACAACAAAATAGTGATTTTACAAAAAACGGGAGAAATTAATGTTTCCCTTGTTTATACCTTTTCTAAGGGGGTATAGAATGTAGTAGGAAGAATGGAAATACTTCCACGTTTAAACACAAAGTCAGGGAAAAAAAAACCCAAGAACAAGAAAACAAAAAACTTTACAAGAGAAATTGAATCTGCCCAGCCTTGACAACATCCAAAGCATAGATGTGTAAATCTCAGCCAGTTCCCATGGTTCCTTTAAAGTCAGCAGAGATAAACATTCCAGAGAATAATTTATCTTACTCTTCTTAGATGCCTTTCTTAACATGAGATTAATTTCCCTTTGTTGTTGATTGTAAAGTGAGACTAGAATGACTTGTTGAGACTTAAAAGCCCAATCTGGAGATGTCTAAACTAGGGCTAAATAATCTGTCCCATCATTTAAAGCAGAAGGTACTATTAGACAATTTAGTCTGAATTTCTACACACTGCATTCCACTCAGCAACTGAATCCAGCAACTTCAGCTAAAGCTGACATAAAGCTGAGCCAATATTAAGGCCAGCTTTAGCTCATTTATTGCAAAGGGTCTTGTCATCATGTACCAATCTGAATTCAAAAACCTGCATTATTATATGTGCTTCCACAGGAAATGCATGGATGAACTCTCAGCCTTCTATTTTTCTATCTCTAATCCTGAACTATGACATAATCTGTCTCCTATGCAAGTGATCAGGGTTTTCTTATTGGAAATGGTGAATGCAGCTACTAACACCCTCTTTCATTCTAGTTGTTTGTCTTGCCTACCTGTCGCCTGGTTCCAGATTTGAAGTAATTGTTGGAAATCATTGCTCTGCTTTAAACAGCCTTTTGTGCATCGCATATGCAGCAGGTTTGTTCACTCCCAGCCAACAACTTTCAATATCCTCTCAATATACCATTTCCATGTATTAGGTGTGAAAAATTCCCTCTGAAAGCTATGGGTTTTAATCTATTTTTGAGAATCTGGTGCTTGGTGTACCTTAAGTTTCATTTTCTCACCTTCAAAATATTGCCATATTGAGAATCCATTAATAACAAATGCAGCAGCTTAAATCCTGTCTTATTCATCTGTCTCATTACATTACACCTGTTCAAAAAATCTCTGTATTAGCTTTTTGTAAAATTTCTTTTTTTTTTTACAGATTTAAAAGTGGTTCTTTCCCCCCTCCCCTTACAAACACTTCCACAATAGTGACCAGGTACGCTGTGGCTCTCTGACCACCTTTTTTCACATGTGACTAGTTTCCACACAGGCATCCATGCATCAGACTGTTCTTTGAAATCTTTCATTATCACCTGGATTTAGTTTTTTGCAGCTATAGCTCTGACTGCAGAGTTACCCTATGATCCAAATTCAGCAAACCGACACCATCCTGTCTATCAAGCCTACATTTATGGAAGGTATGATGGAGGTACACTGGAGATTTTTCATGAGTTTTTAGCCTGTCAAGTACGAAGTGTCTACTGTGAAGAAGGCCCTTGAAGTCTGTGATTTTGGTACGAAGAACATCTAAGATTTAATTTCTGATGTAATAGTAAGCATTAATCAGACAAAATAACATGCCGTGTTTTGGGTTGGTTCTTAAAACGTGTACAGTTCCAGTCAATCATGGACTTTGCCTGATTTCTGAGATAGGGGAAATTGAAAATATTGACTGATCATCTTGTACTATTGTCTCAAAATCCAGGATAATTTAAAAGATGAAACACTTGCAATGATCTGAAGGTTTTTCCCAGCTTGACAATTAATGGGCTTCCTGTGTCTTTTTTCTTTTTTGTTTTTTTTTCTTTCACTCATTTTCTGTCATGTTTTCATACTGGACTGCAAGTATGGCAACATACTTTTTTTCCTTCCAATTCTGACTCCGCCAAACAGAGTTTCACCACCAGAATGGGCACAAATTCCCTGCAGACATCTATGCAAATCTCAAACATGGCATTCTGGCTTTGCTTAACTAGGATTTACTTGCTCTTGTTCAGCCTCCTCTTCATCCTCTGGCTTGCTCACCTTTCACAGAGCAGCATGATCTTTCCCAGCCTCACCAGCCATCACTGCCACATGTATACTAAGTAATACAGTGGTATTTACAGCCCTTTAACCTCTGGTTGCTATCCCACTTGACAAATACCAGCAACTATACACACCTGGGAGTCATGGGGTTCATCAGAGCTCAGATTTCTGCCAAACCTGAGCCCTGCAGATGGTATTTATGTGAGTATCACAGGACACAAGAGAGAAATATTTAATGAAAAAAAATCACCTCCTCTTCAACCTTTACTGTATCTCAGTTATTGTTTTTCCCTCTTTCACTTTTATTCAAGCTCTGATCTGTTTATTTTGACATAAAATAGGAATTACATCTGTCAAAAAGCAGTCATGTTAGCAGCCTGTGACGTGGAGGGAGAGGGAATTTCCTGTGGCACCTGGTAGTAGAAAGCACTCACTTTGGAGAAAGGAGCTTGTCCTTCCACTGGCAGTGGCTGGGGCACTGGTGGGAGAAGTGGAGGCATGGTTATGGAGAAGAAACAAGGATTTCCATATGACTAAATGGGAAATATAGATGTTTGAATCTACCAGGTCTGTGTACCTTCAGAAGTCTAAGTCCAGACGGCCACATATAAAGCAAAAGCACAAGTATGTGGGGGAAATGGGCAAAACCAGGTGGTGGGTAGCAAATAGCATATAAGTGTTCAGGAGAGAGTTTACAGGAGGGTGGCATGTCAGACAAGGTCTGGTTAGTTCCTATTTAGTTGGAATACAAGTACCTGCTACAAGTAGGAAGTTAGGTTGTTTTCTTTGAAACAGCAGTTCCCTCTTTCTGCCTATCAGTGTATTCTGACTTCCTTTTTAACTTAATTAATTTGCTATGTATTTATCAATTCAAAAGACAATGTATTTCATACTAACCAGTAAGAATGACAGTACTAAAAAATCTTATTTAAATATGCTTTCAGATGATTCAGTGAGATTTGCTTATGTTCATAGCTAGCCAATATAAACACACAAATGAGAGTATATGTGGATTTATACTTTGTGATATATATGTTTTACATGTAAATGTGCAAACACTTTAATAAAACTGTAACAATGGACATTACTGAATTTTTATTTAGAATTAGGTTTTAAAATACCTAGCATTAGGGAATGCTAAAATTAAGGTCTGCACACATGAATGATAATACAGTCTTTGCTTTTATGGTGGCATACATTTTTAACAGAAGCCTTGTTCCCTCAGGCTGCACTGAAAGAAAATGCTGTCTGTAGGATGTCTGATTCATTTATTTCTGGTTAGAAGATGTGTAACACTAGGAATGGAGCTGATGACTGTGAAACAGAATGATACCATCATTAATGCAGCCGTGTTAAAAGTAGTATCTTTATAAGTGGAAAAAAATAGATACGCTTTCAGGAAGATATGCCCTTTTTCCATTCTTAAATTGAAGCAGAAGTTTTTTAAAGTTGCATGCCCCTGTTGAGTACAATTTCTCAGATATATCTCAGCTAGACCATCTCTGTAGGAAGAGGAGGACTACAGAGCAGAGAGCCACAAGAGGTGGTTATTGTCTGTTAGGGGAAGGAGAGAAACATGTAAAGCATGGCAGAGTCTGGAGAGAAGAAAAAGTTAATTCCTGGAACCTGTGCCTAAATTTCCAAATGATATTTTTCATCTGAAGTGTAAAAGTACTCTTGTAACTATCTTTCCATCTTTCTGGGTACACCATGAAAAATATGGGGTCAGATTTGAAGAACTGTTGTGTTTCCAGTTGTGAATAAAATCAATTAGGACTGCTCTGAACGATGACAATGTTATAAATTAGCATATGAAGAAGTCAGGTCTCAAGTGATCAAAACTGTATACTCAAACCTAGTAGGCATGTTAGTACAACTGTTAATTTTCAAGCTGAAAAATGGCTGTAATAAATTGAATCTTAGGAATTTTTAGTTGTGGAAATTCATTCACCATTCTTTCATTATAGCAAACCCACCACGGAAACAGTGCTGAAGAAATAATTTTACTTTGAATTCAAGCTTTGAATAATGTGTGCTAAATAAAGGTATAGGGTCAAACAAAAAATACTACCTTGAATAGCAATAAATACAACTAAAGAGTTAGAGGAAGAAATATAATGCGTCATATAGCTAAAATACTATGATGGATGTGTCAAAGAGGCTATAGAGTTGCATATGCATAGGCAATTTTTCTGACAAACTTCTGAGTGCTTGAATACATAACTATGACATTCTGCTCACAAAGGGGTGTGCAAACTCCAGATTAATAGAATTCTTCATATTCCTAACCTCTTAGAAAACAATCTGCCATCTGATCAATTATAACTGTGTTGGTAATGAATTAGGATCATCAGCATTTTTCCAAGCAGTGCCACAAACTGCTTCAGCTTCAGGCAGTAGAGTAAGAAGTAGCAGTAGTAGACTATGCATCATCTATGTACCAGCTGTATGGATAATGTGACATAAGGAATCGAAAGTATAAAGAAAATAACAATCTTTATAGTTCGATTACAAATTCCTTAAGGAAATGTACCTTACTGATTAGAGGCACTTCTGCCCATACAATGTTGGCCAGTCTGGTCCTCTATTTCTGTGGATTTTTGCTGTCACAACTCCTGTTGCTCATGCTTCTGCAGAGTATTCAGGCAATTACATCTATTCTCATTTTAATTTTATGCCAGGGAGAAATAAAAAATATTTTTAGATTAATGGCAGAGGTCCCAGACAGCCAGTCCTTTCATCATGAAGAGTCAGGTTGGTCAGATAGAACTCATCCTTGGTAATTCCAAGCTGGCTTTTACCAAACCCCTTCTTTTTCTTTGTATACTTGGAAATGTTTTTGGAAGGATTTGATCTATAGCATTCCCAAATACTAAATTATTTTGACCAGCCTATAATTTTCTTGATCCGAATTGCCCTCTTGGAAGCTAAGAGTTGCACTTTCTGACCTGTGGGCTACTGCTTCTCTCCCACAGAATGGGACACCTGAGAGCAAACCTGGCCAGTGGAAACTGAGAAAAATATGTCATTGAGTACATGCACCTTTTCCACATCTCTCATCACTAATTTTCCTGCTTCATTTTATTTCAGACCTCCGCTTGCCTCAGCTGCCTACATATATATATATACACACACCTTCAGACACTCTTCTTGTTGACCTTCACCTTCCTAGTTTGTTTCAACTCCAGCTCAGGTCTACCTTTCTAACAGCATCTATTCATGCTTGGGCAGTGCCCTTATATTCCTCCTGGGTAACCTATCTGCACTTCCACCTTCTCTGGTAATGTTTTTTTGCTCATGAGCTCATCCATCCATACTGTCCTTCTGTCTTGCTTGCTTTACTTTCTGCATATTGGAATGGACCCTTCTTGCCTTCTGAGGAGGTTGTCCTCAGACACATGGTTTAGAGGTAGACTTGACAATGTTAGGCAATGGTTAGTCTTGACCTTAGAGGTCTTTTCAAACTTAAATTATTGTGTGAAATGAACCAATTGTCCTGACCACTTGCTTAGATCACCAAAAAAGACAAATGCTTTTGAAGTTCAATATTGTAACTATTTGACTTGGTCACTTCTGTGAGCATTTTAAGCTCCATAATCTCACTGTTCCTGTAATCAAGGTTACCTTTGCCCATCCTATCTCCAAATGTTTCTTCTTTGCTTTTGAATAATTTTGAGCAATTCCAATAGACCATCTTCCCTAGTCAGGTAGTCCATTCCATCACCTGTGTCAGGAAATTGTAATCAGGGCACTTCAGGAGTCTCAAAGCTTTACTTAATGTGTATATCCTCTCCTCTCCTCTCCTCTCC